>JANQAP020594543.1:0-12781 GCA_026874005.2 Erythroxylum coriaceum | reverse complement strand
TTTGAAGACAAGCAAATGCTATAGATAAGTTGGCTTCATTCTTATTTCCTTAAAGGAAGAAGTATGTGGGTAGTCCGTGAGAATAATAACAACTCCCTTTTTTTAATCAATTAATGCATTTAAGGAACCAAGTTCAAAATCAAGTATCTTACACCATTGGCAATGGGAAGCTCATTTCTTTATGGTTTGATGATTGGACAAGTTAAGGACCTTTATGCCAATCTCAACATTTACTCAGCGGTTCTTCCTTTCCTCTCCACACTATAATGGATTCATTCATCAATGGTTGTAGCTAGAATTTTCCAAACAACCTTATACATTTGCAACCCCACTATAATCCCTCTCTCACTCAAGATACTTTCCTTTGGCATGACAGACCAACTTACAAGATAACAAAAAAAGTCATTCGGGACTTATTAAGGGTGAGGAAACCTGAGGTATTTTGGATAAAATCATTTGGCACAAAATGATTTTACCAAGAACCTCCTTTCTTTTATAGCTCGGTATACAAAACAGGTTAAATACGGTTGATCGGATTAAGTATTTAAGCATCAATCCTATGTACCCTTTCTGTCAAAACTGGTAAGAATCTAGAGATCATTTTTTTTACCTGTGAAGTGACTAATAGGATATGGAGAGCTATTCTCATGCACAGAGATTATCTTATCATCTCAGTCAGCAAGATTTTGTCCCATGTAATAATGGTTAGTATGTGTGTCCAGTCTATATAGAAAGAGAGAAATGCTAGATGTTTTGAATCCAAGTCTAAGCCTATAAACGTTCTTATCTTTTAAGTTCTAGACAACATCAAAGAACTTATGGTGCTAGGTAACATTCCTACCAATAATAACATTCTCTAGTCTTTTTCTTTTAATTATGATATGTTGTTTAGCTGAATAGTATCTGATGTATTCATGGCTTTAAAGGGTTTTCCCCCAGACACGTTGTAAGACCTTAACTATTTTTACCTTTAAATACATTTTATTCTTTCTTTTTTCAAAAAAATGGAAAATTGGAGAAGAGTTCAAAATACCAAATTATTCTGGTAAGGCCCACAGAAAAACATATTTTAAGCATGATTGGTGTCCATAATTGGCTGCTGGAAGGAATTTGGTACTCTTATAGATTCTAATAATGACCAGATAGTTATAAAAAGTTCATTGCTTTATTGGAGCCATTAAATGATCAACACAATATCTTTTAACACTATAGATTTCATTGTCTAACCAATGGCGTAGTTGTCTTTGTTTTATTGCAATACTATACCAGTTATTTTTGTGAAACGAGAATTAAGGAAGAAATTGACCAGTAATTGCTAAGCAAGTACTTGAGTGTCTTCTCTAATTCTTAAAATTTGGCTAACTGGATTCAACAAGTTGTTAATAACTTGAAATAAACAAAAACATCAAAACAAAATTGCTAAAATGACTAGATCCTGGCTTATTCAATTATTCGAAGGCAAACTATATGACAAGAGTCAAAGAAGGATCAATAAGTAAACGAAGGGAATGTAAGAAGCTAACCTCATTGTATATCTCCAAGTATGAGACACGAAGGAGAATCTTTGTTTGGAGTCAGGGGCATGGGTTATGATAAATTTAGTATACCTCTAACAATGATCTAACAGATGAATGCATACAAGGAATATAGTAGTACATAACCTCTTGAATAATACTAAGCACGATGGAATGTAATAGACTCACAATGATAACTCAAACAATAATATATTGATAATAAACTAATGTTACACTCTTAAATAAATATTGCTATATGAGCTTTTGCTTTATTTATATGTTTTTCTTTTTTTCTCATACATACATTACAAACATAGGGGTCCTTTTATAGACTTTGGAAGTTGATATGTTTACCGAATTTGATAGTTATAATTCCACTATCAACACAACTCTATTAAGAAACTTTGGCAGCTAGCACACAACTAAGAAAGTGATTTGCCTAAGTAAATACAAATCATTTGTTTTTTACTAGAAGAACCCAGAAGAGCTCCACACAGGTTTGACTTCTAACACTCCCCATTAAACCCAACTTTGCATGCCAAGTTTTTCTTTGAGTTTGAGAAATACATCGGTCTTTAAAGACATTGCAAAAATATCTACAAGTTGATCTTCAGTTCTGCAATTAACGAGCTCTATAGTTTTGTCTTTGACTTGCTTTTGAATAAAATGATATAACGTGTCTATATGTTTTCTTCGGCTATGCGACACTGGATTTTTCATAAGTGATATAACAGATTTATTGTCAATGTATATTGTAATCGAATCTTCTTGTGTGTGATATAACTCACTCAAAATATTCTTCAACCATATTGCTTTTTATATACATGTTGCTACAACTTTATACTCGGCTTCACACGTCGAGAGAGCAACTATTTGTTGCGTTTTTTATGTCTACGAAAATATTGTTGATCCAATATGAAATGCATGTCCAGAGGTGCTCTTTCGATCATCTAAGTCTCCACCACAATCACTATATGAATAACCATTCAATTTTAAATCTTGAGAATATGTATTAAAAAAACCATGATTTATTGTATCTTTAACATATCTTAAAATTCTTTTTGCTGCAATGAAGTGACATTACTTTGGCTTCTCCATTTATCTATTAACTAATCCAACTTCGTATATAGTATTTGGGCCTGTGAAAGTCAAGTATCTCAAACTTCTGAATAGACTCTTGAATAGAGTCAAGTTTTCTGGCCCATTGACATCCCTAGACATCACATTACTTTGACATCCCTAGACATCACATTACTTGGCAACCAATGTGACCTTTTGGACTACTTTGGTAGGCTCATAATGGCTGTATAAGTCGATAAGATGAGACAATATAGCTGAGTTAAACCTAAAATTACCCTAAATAAATAGGCAACAGGCCACAACTAGTGAGTCAATCACTGTAGCAGTTTTGAAAATGAAATACAAGTCTTGGAGATGTGTATTATCCGATCATACACTGGAAAAAGAAAACGAATTACTAGTGAAGTACAGATGCATGATAGATGTATTGTACCGGTTAAACAAAAAACGAATCTCTGAAAAAGAAAGTGCATGAATCTCACATGCATTGTATGAGTCTTCCCGCTACTTGTCACATTATTTGCAAAAATTGTTTCTGCAAATTACACGCGAGCATAAAGTTAGATGCTCATTCTTAAAATAGAAAATTTATAACCAGATAATCGAACAAAGACGTAAAATACCATTAATGCTTTGAATAGCATCACTGACAACATGTTGAGCACCAATCATAGACATGGCATGTGGTAATAGTAGGACCAGACACCCGATCTAACAAGCATATAGAAACAAGTACTACATACATGATCATAGCCTGGAATTGTATTGTATGAAATCTCTACATCACTCATCAAAAGCAAAAAATTGAAACACTGTCTAGCTAAAAATGCAAAACTGCAAGCAACCAAGCTAAAATTTATCACCAAATATAAAACAGAAAAAGTTAAAAGTGTAAAAGTGCAAAAGTTCGAACAACAGAAAAATTATACAACGGAGTTAATAGGGAATGAAGAGCAATTTTTAACCGTATGCATAAGCAATGGTCGGGTTATGTCCATTCTGGACAGTAGTCTCTCCATCGACGTACCAAGCAATCTAATCTCCTTGACGAATTTCCCTAGGACTACCTGATCATTCATTCCAATTGCAAAAAAAAACGACTTTGGCATACAGTAACTAAAATGCAAGAAAGCGTGCACACACACCTCAATATTCGAAAGCTAAGAGTAACGATTATGTTTTCTTTAGATCAAAAGGAGGTAGAAGTTTTAAATATAATATGAACCTTAATTATTAGCCCAAGATCAATCTTGCATTAAATTGTATGAATGGAAAAAAATATGGAAAATTAGCTTATTTGCTATTCATTTCTCGATTAACAAGCTACTCGACGTATGAACAAGTTGTTGAAACTTTTAATCAACCTTTATGAAAGTTTTATAACCTTATACTATTAACGTTTTTCCGTGACTTTCTTAATGCGTAGGTTTCTTAACAAGTCAGATAAACTGTACATTTATGAACTTAAGTAGATAATAAGAAGCCTTGGAAGCTATTTATAGTAACTTTGTTGGGCTTCCAATCACAGGCCTAATAAATAACTAACTCATACTAATTATTGTCACTTACCTTACTAGACTTCAGTTCATTAACTCAGATCCTTTATTGGACTTCTTTATTATATTTAATGTGAAAGAAACTTGATTTTTTAAACTTTAATTTTATAAAAATTAGTGATTAATAATTATCCAATAAGAATTTTGAAAACTTTAATAAACTCCCCTTTGGAAAAATATTACTTACAATAGATGTAATGAATATAAAAAATAGTAAAAGTGGCTATGAAAATCAATGTGATGGTTGATCAATTTAAAATATTTGATCTTAAGATAATGATAGTCCATCATTCAGTCACGTTAGGCTTTTGAAACTAGAAAATATCAAATGCATGTGTCATGTGTGACATAGATCCAATACACTTAAGCATATCTAATACCTCAACGACATGAATGAGAAAATAGAGTATGACAAACTAAAATGATCTATGTATGATTTGAAATATATATGCTTCATTTATCAGTATTAATTTTTCCAAACTTTTTGCTAAACGGCAAAAGAGAAAATTGTTTTCTCTTACGTAATTCTAAACTGTATCAAAAAAAACCTTTATGAGATTAAACACTTATATCCCCCTATGACTTATAAATATATGGATTTATCAAAGTATTTGTATATCCTGAATGTTATCCATGGGTGGTTACCTAGTGTTTTCCCAATTCAGGTGGGTTGTATCTGTTGATTTTATTTTTGAAACCTCACATCCACTGCCAACCATCTCCACCTGCTGTTTTAATGGGAATACAATGTGAAGTATAAAATGTGGGACATGGTATTGGGTCCCTAAGCTTGGCATTATTCTGCACACACCATCTGATTGCATCTGCTAAAGTTTAGAAGAGCCCTCACACCCATTCGAATCTCAACATCAATTTTATAAGATTAAAATTTCACATTTTCATGTTTATAATAGACTTGTATATAGTTTATTCTTATGCTTAATAGTTGGTATCATAGCAAATTTACCTCTACCTTAATGTAGTTGAATTTATGTGAATATATTCATGGATGGGTAACTTTTCTGTTGCAAATATTGATGTTGTGAGAGTCAATATATTGTGAAATTGTTCTTGTATATCTAAAGGAAATTCAATTATGTTTAAAATGACTTTTGAATCATCAAAAACGAAGCTTTAGAAGCAAAGATATAGTCAAATTTGTAAAATGGGTCAGATTCAGGTTGAGTTAACCCGATTGAAGGTTGAAGATGATTCACAGTGTATGCATTTTTTATTCCTTTCTGGGTGATCATCTACTGTAACAATGGACCATTTTCATGGGGCCCACCATCAAAATTTGTGTTTGCTTTAATTGTTGCATGATTTTTAGAACTCATCACTATTTCATGGGGCCCATCATTGAAAGCTTTAGTTTTATACTTGAAAGAATAAATTTTATGTAATTTGGATTAAAAGTGGTCCATGTTTATATTGTATTTACAGATTGGACCCATCAATATTTCATCTTTGACAAATTAGTAGAATTTTGTTGAATTACATTATTTAAATCATTGTTTGATTTAAATTCATGTATATGTTTATTTTTATGCAAATATATGATTTTGATCTATGATTAATTAGTTTCAAAGGATCATGTGGAACTTTAATTTTAATAGTTTGCATAAGATGAGGTGTCATGTGATCAATATAATTTTAATTAGTTGAAGATTAGCCACATCATTTTTTATTAAAAGAAATTGTATATTAAATGCTTTGGATCACATCTAGTAAATGACACAAATTATAATTAATAACATTCAAATATAATAAATTTTATCCCATATGAATATTTATTATATTTGCATGGTTAATTAGGATGGAATAACAAATTATCTTTTTCTTAATTTACCTACAGGTATTAAGAAAAGGATTGATAGTTTCATCTTAAAGGTTATGTATGAATCTTTTAATTAAAACTTAGCCAGTAGGCAGTTTTAGTCATTCTATGATTCACATTTGAAATATGATTGCATGTTTTAACATTGGTAAAACATGATTTATGTTTGTTTGCTTCAAAATTTAGTAAAATAAGCATGCTTATTTGAATTTTGTGCAGTTATTCAACCTGTGAATTTTTCTGATATTCAGTGTGATATTCGTGAATTGAATAGTGATAACTATAATATATTAAAAGAGAGGATTATCCTCCAATTAGGATAGATGGATAATGATTATATTATTCGAAAAGATGAACCACTTGCACCTACTAAAACTAGCACTTAGGCTAAAATTGCTCTTTATGACTGTTGGGAGTGATCTAATTGCCTCAATATGATGTACATAAAGACCAAAATTCATGCTAGTATTTATGGTTCTATTGGAGAGTGTGATCATGTTAGGCATCTACTGAAAGCTATTGATGAACAATTTGAGTCTTCAGATAAGGCCCTAGACAACACCTTAATGACCAAGTTATCATCAACGAAGCTCTCAAGTCTTAAAGGTGTGCATGACCACATCATGCAAATGAGGGACATTGTGGTTCAGCTAAGGTCTCTTGAGGTTGAGATATCTGAGTCTTTTCTTATGCATTACATACTTAATTCCCTTCCACCTCAATATGGACCCTTTAAAATCTCTTACAACACAAATAAGGATAAATGATCCATTAATGAATTGTTGATTATGTGTGTTCAAAAGGAAGGGAGGTTGGTAATGGAATTAGGTAAAAGTGGACATAAGGCCACAGAAGGAAGGAATAGACGGCAAGCCAAACAAAAAGAAAAGGTTAAAATGCCAGTCCATATTGAGATAAAAAAGGATTTCAGTCCCTATTATCGCTTCTGCAAAAATAAAGGGTAGATAAAGAAGGATTGTGCCAAATTTAAGGCTTGGTTTATGAAGAAAGTATTTCAATCTCACTTGTTTGTTATGAATCTAATATGGTTGATGTTTCTCATAATACTTAGTGGATTGATTCTGGTTCTATAATCTATATTTCTAATACCCTACAAGGTTTTCTAAACCATAGGAAGATAGTGGGAAGTGAACAGTGCATCTATTTAGGAAACAAGATGCATTCATATGTGGAAGTATTGGGACATGTAAATTAGCTTTGAATTTGGAAAAAAAATTTCCAAGTTTCTCTAGATATTTGATTTCAGCTTCAAGATTTGTATCTTTATGTTATTCCTTTAACTTTTCAAACATACCATTTGGTTTATCTCATGGATTTGATTTTTTTTGGGAATGGTACAATGATTGATGGTCTTTTCTGAATTAATTTGCAAGAAAATGTTTTTCACAATACAATGTATGTCTATAATAATGCTGGTATTAAAAGATGTGTTATGAATGAACAATCCTCTATATTGTGGCACCAAAGATTGGGACATATTTCCTTTGAAAGAATTAAAAAATTAGTGAATGATGGAGAACTTAATACTCTGGATTTTACTAACTTTGATATTTATATGAACTGTATGAAGGGAAAGCAGACCAATAAGGCAAAGAAAGTGCCAAGAAGAGTTCAGACATATTAGAGATCATACATATATACATTTGTAGTATAGAAATGAACTCGTATGGTTAGAAATACTTCATCTCATTTATAGAGATTATTTGCGATATATGTACCTCTATTTGCTTCATAACAAAAATGAAGCATTAGATGCCTTTAAGGTATTTAAAACAGAAGTAGAGAGACAATACGATAAGCAAATAAAGATCATGAGATCAGATGAAGTTGGAGAATTTTATGATAGATACATTGAGGATGGACAAGCACCTAGTCCATTTGCGAAGTTTCTTTAGGAGCATGGGATAATAGCTCAATACATAATGCTTGGGTCTCCAAAACAAAATGGTGTAGTCGAAAGAAGAAACTGAACGTTATTAGACATGGTGCGGAGTATGCTTAACAGCTCTAAGCTTCCTATTAGATAAAATATATGACCCAAGTGGGAAAGTGTTGTCCATGGGTGGTTACCCAGCAGTTTCCCAATTTAGGTGGGTCATATCTATTGATTTTATTTTTGAAACCTCACATCCGCTGCCAATTGTGTCTACCTGTTTTTTTGATGGGAAGACAATGGGAGTATAAAATGTGGGACATGGTAGTGGGTCCCTAAGCTTGGCATTATTCTACACACACCATCTAATTGCATCTACTAAAACTTAGAAGAGCTCTCACACCTATTTAAATCTCAACATCAATGGTAGGAGGTATGAGATTAAAATTTTGAATTTCCATTTTTATTGTAATAGATATGTATATATTTTATTCTCATGTCTAACACCGAAAATATAGGATCAAAGTTAATCTATATATATATAGGTGCCGAATGATCATTAAATTGCTTAAGATCTACATAAATTTTAAGATTTTCATCTGTATTATGACAATCAAAAACAAACTACATAACTGAGAATAAAATAATGATCATTAATATATATATATATTTATGTACTATCATAATATATGAAATCTATATAACTATATCAAGAGAAAATATAGTGATCCCTAACTAATTGTGTCTAAAGACCTCAAAAAACCCAGACTATATACATGTTTGTAAAAAATAACTAACGAAGTCCTTTAGTTAACAGGCAACATGTTCTCAGTTTTAATATACTCCACCTTAATGTCACCTTTTTACACAAATTCCTTTGTGGTCAAATACTTGACCTCTAAATTCTTAGACCCTGTGATGTTCTTATTATTGTTACTAAATAATACAACAGAAAGATTCTCACAACATAAAGAAATGGATTTAGCAACTGAATCAACCATAGACAACTCAAAAATCAAGTTATTGAGCCAAATTACTTATAAAACACCCCCATAGCATGTTACAAACTCTAGATATATAGTTGACGAGTTACCAGTGTTTACTTGACACTCTCGATAAAACAGCACCACTTACTAAAATAAAAGTATACCCTGATGTGGATTTCCTATCATCCGAACACACAACAAAATTCAAATTTTCATAGCCAATAAGGTCAAAATTCTTGAATTTTTTAAATGTCAACATATAATCCTTAATTCCTTTAAGATATCTCAAAACTCATTTAACTACATTCGAATGGTATATTCTTGGGTTGGTAATACATACCCAGTAGTATAACAACAAATGTGATATCTAGTCTATTGCACCTGGGCATAAATCAAGCTACCAACCTTACTAGAATAAGGAACTTTCTTTATAACCTCTCTCGATATCATTTTTGGGACATTATGCCAAATAGAAGTTTTCACTATAAGAGATAAGTGCTATAATAAGTTTACAATAAGCTATATTAAACTTTTGTAGCACTCACTCAATATAACCCTACGAGACATCCAATAAGTTTTGAGATTTGTCATGGTGAATCTAAATATCTAGGAAAAAAGATACTTCACTAAGGTCCTTTATGTCAAAATGCTTAGCCAAAAGCTGCTCAACCTCACGTAACATGGTCAAGTCATTTAATATAAGTAAGATATCATCTACATATAAAAGTTGAAAGATAATCTTGCTCCTTTTTATACCTTGTAATACAAACATCTTTCAACTTATTTTCTATAAAGACAAATAAGGCAACAACCTTAATAAAGTTCAGGTACCATTTTCTAAAAGCTTATTTTAAACCATATACAGATTTTCTCAATTTACAAATCATACTAGTCTTTTCTTGATCCTAAAAGCCTTTAGATTGTTCCATATAAACATCCTTATAAAGGTAAGTAAAGCAGTCTTAACATCCATCTGATGTAACTCTATATCATGATGAGCTACAATTGTCATGATCACTCAAAATACATCCTGAGAGGATATAGAAGAAAATGTGACATTAAAATCAATTCCTTCTCTTTGAATGAACCATCTGGTAACTAACCAGACTTTAAATTGCTCAATTTTACCTTGGTATTCCTTCTTGTGAATCCATTTATAGCTAACAAGCTTATAGTTATAAGGTAAATCCATAAGCTCATATGCCTGATTATGCTTCATGGACTACATCTTGTTTCTCATAGCATTCCACTAAAAATTTGTATAGGGTCAAAAAATATCTTTTGTAAAAGTAATTAGATCTACCGTATATCAAATATCATAATCTTGCTCACCCAAATAAACTATGTATTCAGATGATATTATAGGTCTCCTCACTATTGAACTGGTTCAATATGTTTACATACCTCATGAACTTTAGTATGTACGCATATGGATTCTTGTCCCTATACTAGTAAGGTATTGAGACATATATCCACTTATTTTGACTAAATGAGTGATGGATAAGATATAATTGTAGTATCCACCCTTCTATCATGGTAAGGACAACCTTTATCAAGATGAGATAAACCACTTACATCATAGACATTGTACTTCATAAATTTAACTGTTTGTGACTCCACTATTCTGGATATGTCATCTCTACAGTAAAATCTGTATTCCTTAGAGTGTTTGGGATATCTTACAAAGTAAAAATAAGTGGAACGAGAATGTAGCTTATCTTCATAAAGATTATACAAATGCATCTCAACAGAGAAACCCTATATATGAAGATTAGTGTTGTTAGGCTTTCACTCTTTGCATATTTCAAAAGTCATTTTTTACACTGATTTGCTTGGGAACATGTTAAATATGTATAAGGCAATCTTTATAGCTTCACTTAAAGGTAATTAGGTAGGTTAGTCCCAGGTAAATAGGTAGGTTAGTCCTACTCTGCATTAATCTCATCATTTCTTTTAAAGTACAATTTTTCCTTTTAGCCACACCACTTTGTTTAAGACTATATGGCATAATGCATTAATCTGTTGTTCTACTTAATTCCAAGTATTTGACAAAAGAACCATTTTCTTATCCAGAAATCTTATAGCTACCATAATACTCTCCAACATAATGAAAATTGACAATCTTGATTAATTTTCCTAATTGGTTCTCAACTTTAATCTTAAAGAGCTTAAATTTATCAAGAACTTCAAACTTGTCTTTAAGTAAGTAACACATAACGATAATAGGAATAATCATCAATAAAAGTCAAAAAATATCTTAAATTATATATTGTGGCTATATAAAGGCCACATATGTCAGTCTGTATGAGTTTTAATAGACCCGAAGCATAAGTTAATCCTTTTTTTCTTTATTTTGGTCAATTTTCCCTTGCAACAATCAACATATGTTTTCATATCATCATAATATAGAGTTTGAAGAAAGTTATCCTTTATCAATCTCTCAACTCTATCTCTAGAAATGTGGCCTAATCTCTTATGCCACAACATGTATGAGCCTTCCTTTATTAGAGGTCTCTTTTTGGTAACTAATTCGACAATATACAAAGAAGCATATATCTCATTTATGTTAAGACATTATCTATATAAACCATATGACAAGAAGCTAATACTAATAGATTTTTCATTAAAAGATAATTTTATAAACGAATTTTTAATTACAAAACTATAATCTTCTTCATTCAAAATAGACATAGAAATTAAATTCCATTTAAAAGATAGTATATATAAGGTGTTATATAATACAAGTTTGAACCCTGTATCATGGTTCAATCAAACATCTCCTATAGAGACTACATCAACTTATTCTTTATTCCCGACTATCAGTTTTTCCTCCTCTTTATTTGGCTTTCTCTTTTATATCAATCCTTATATTATGGAAGTAATATAATTGGATGCTCCACTATTTAGCTGCCAAGAACTTGATATCGCTATAATAATATTAAACTTAGGTATCATATAAGCCAAAGAGTTACATAATAGCTCTTGCCTTTCTTTCTTAGTTTTATATTTCTGGCACTCCAGTTTCTTATATTCCTTCTTCTTATAGAAGAAACATCTTATACTTGTATGCTTTACAATTTCCATAGGATCTCTAACAAAACTAGACGGATTAATATCTATATGTAGAGAAAATTTAGGTTTCCTACCTTTAAATTTACAAGGCTTTACCTTTGCCTTCCATATGGTTACTATTAAAGCTATTTGACTGGTGTTTTTTTAGCTTTTCTTCCTTAGTAACACAATGACTTATCATTGAATTTTTGTCCCAAGCTTCTTCCTGGGAAATATATGTTGCAACTAAAATTCCAAACTCTGATGGAAGAGTATCTAGAGTTTAGTAAACAATACAAGAATTAGGAATATGAATATTTAATTCCTTTAGCTTTCTTTAAAGGTAGACTATCCTAATTATGTATTCCCTCAATCCCCCTACTCCTTTATATCTATAAAGTATAATTCATTTAATAAGGTACCTATTTCAGCATTAGAAGATACCTTATATCTCTGCTAGACATTGTTGAGGAAATTTCTTACTATGTTTGCTTGTGGAAGCCTACTTAACAGTTGTTCTGGTATAAATCTCTTCATAGTTAGATAACACATCATATTTGACCTTCTTAGACTACACATGCTACTCTCTCAAACTATGAGCTAATAGATACAGTTGTTAGTGGTCTATCCTTGATTGTGGTCTATCCTTACTCATGTTCATATTGATATCTAACATCTCTAGCACAAACTCTATATCTTCTTTGCATTTCTTAAAATTGAAATTAGTGAGGGTTTCAATTATAACATTGTTATTATTTACAGAGAAGGTGAATGTAAAATTGATAATGTAAAAGATCAACAAAAAAGTCGGATAATAATGATACTTAAAGCCATAAAACAATATCTATAATGAGCATATAATA
>JANQAP020594164.1:0-14088 GCA_026874005.2 Erythroxylum coriaceum | reverse complement strand
ATTTTCCTCTTCTTCTTTTAAACAAGACCACATTTTGCTTGCTCTTCCCTTTTTACCCTTCATTTAATTGGTTCTCCTAATTTTTCCCCTTTTAGTCTATCAACTACTAACATCTTAACTCCTTATTTTGATCAGGTAAATGAAGAAATTTGATAACACTTCCTTCTAGAAAAATGTTCCCCATTGTCTTAAGTTTGTAATGACACCTAAACCATTCAATTTGGTTAAGAAATCTGAAATTTATACCCCAAACATTTCTGGACTATTCTTATACTAAAATAATATTCTGTGCTCAACTTCCTTCCAAAAATTGAAATTCGTACAGGCTGAATTTAAACTTGAATTCTTTAGAAAACTTGTATCCCTATGTCTGTAGTTTACTCCAAATTAAAAATCATCTCATTCGGGTAACTATCGAACAAGTTATGCCCAAAATACCAAGACATGTTCAGTGTAGAGAAAAGTTCGCCGCGGCGAACTCCTTCAGAGAGAAATTCTCGCACAAATTTCACAAGCTCGCCACGGTGAAACCTAGAGTTGGCTACGGCGAACTTTACCCGAGAGGAATCCTAGCCAAATCCATTCAAGTTTGCCGTGGCGAATTTCCACAGAAGCAAACCCAATTTTTCAATTTCAGGTCAAATTTTGAGACTCTTAAGGACAGAATTTGAACTTGAAGTCTTCATAAAAAATATAGCTATATGTCTCTAGTTTAATACAAATCAAGAATCATCTTATTTGGATAACTTGAGGGCTAAAATATTGAAGCATACTTAATGAAAATTTTTCAGTCAATAATCTTCAAAATTTCCAGATTTTACACCTAACATAACTTGTACAAGGATCACCTTTTCTACTTCATTTACTCCTCATTCTCAACTCCATTTCAACTCAATATCATCCATAAAAATTATAGTCCATGATTGATCATGAACATTAATAACAGAACATACACATATATACCCATTCATCATCAACTTACTACATTCACTACCTTAATCTTGTCTATCATTTCTAATTCAAGAATTCTTTTTTTTTCTTTACTCATGCCTAATCGCCAACAATTTCTCATTTTAATGGTTCCAACTTTCAAGAAAAGTTCGGGGTTCAAGAGAAATGATGACATGTGGCATTAGGAATGGGTGACACTTAGCTTAGCCAATTGGATGACAAATGGCATGATTACATAAGTGAGAAGTGGCCCTTTAAATTTGTGACAAATGGCACCGTAGACTTGTGACATGTGGAGCAATAGAATGGTGACATGTGTAACCTTACAATTGGTGACATATGTAGCCTTATAAGTAGTGACATATGGAGGCTTAAATAAGTTACATATGGAACCTAAAGTAAGTGACACATGGACCAATAGAATAGTAACATATGGACCAATAGAAGGATAACATATGTACCAATAGAATGGTGACACATGGTCTAATGGAATGAAGACACATGGCACAGCTCCCCATTTGACAAATGTTCCACCTCCCCATCACACATTTGTACCCCACGAATTTTTCACTAGAAAGATCATCTTTCTTTATGTTTTTGGTCTTATGTTTCCTCCTTCAATCCCTCATCACCGACTTTCTCACACCATCTCCCAAAACCTTGAGTTTTGTCAACTTTAGTGGTCTACATCTTGTGATTGGAAATCCTTTGTATTCCATCTTACTCTTGGAGTATATTTGAAGACTTGAGAGGTTTGATTAACTTGGAAATTGAGGAGACTTTGATTGAACAAGTAAGTGATTGATTGCCCTATTATGTTATATGTTAGCATAATATACATGATGATTGATTGGAGATGAATTATATGTAAGGTTGATGATGAAGTATGTTGGGATAGGTTAGATGGAGTATTTTCACTGAACGTACGTCTGCATTTTGACCATATCTTGATCTGTAGGTATCCAAATGGGATGATTTTTAATTTAACTTAAACTAGAGACATATGGCTACAATTTTCATGAGGAATCGAAATCAAATTCTTTATCTAAGGGTCTCTAAATTGAGCTTGAAGTTGAGAACTGTGTGCTATCGTGGTATGAGAGCAGTCTATAGTATTTTGGATATAACTTACAAACTACTAAACCAAACTGCATGAATTTGGTGTCATTAGAAACTTAAGACATATAGGAACAATTTTATAGAAGAAGATGTTGCCTAAATAGCTCATTTTCTAGGAAAAATGGCCATACAAAACTGACCTGAAAATAGAGTTGGAAAAGCTAGAAAATGGGAATGACTTTTACATAAAATATGTTTCTTTTGTGTGATGTTTGAGACAAAAAATGATAAGATACTTTCATATGATGCATTTAGGCTTGAATGAAGTTTGACATGAACCTATTATGATGCTTGAATAAATGATTAAATGTGTGATTGCTTAGGGTGATAATTGAGGGTATAATTAAGGAAATACATTGAGATTAATAGGATTAAGTAAATGGATAGATTTTGGGGCAAGAGGCATAACTTTCTCCTTGGATGTCGGATTAAGGTCATTTAAGTATGCTTTCGAAGAGGACTCCTACAACTTTTGTGAAGACTCCAAGGAGAGATTTTGTTGTCAAAAAGGTCAAATTTTCACATTTCTATAAGTGACCCGTCAATGTCCACCTAGCAAACATGATGTCCCTCCAAACAGACATAAGCAGAGCTTGAAAATTGGACCGAGAATGTCCTCCCAGTAGATATGAAGTCCACCTAACGGACCTTCACTAGCCATTTGGACTGAAATTGCTCCGAAAGACAATATATATAGGTATAGGTCCGACTAACAGATATAGATCCGATGAAATTATGAGAATAACAATACGAAATGAATGAAAGTGATCTTATAAATAACTTTAGTGAATGATTGAGTGATGAACTTAGAATAATCTTGTATAATCGAGGTGTAAACCTAAGTTTAAATTAAGCATATATGAATTAAGATTACGAGATGTGAATTAGGGAAATATACCCGGAATAGTCAATTGAGTATGCATTGAACATGATACATATACATGTGCATGGTTGAACAATTATATGATTGATCAACTTAGTAATATGTGGATTATGTGTGTATTGTATGATATAGAAGTACAAGTTGATCGAAAACATCCAGACATTTCCAAATCATTAAGGCAATAGCTCACTCGGAGTATACTGTGAGTCAACCTAGATGTGTCAAATCAATTATATGTGTTTTTCTATTTGAGTCATATGTGCAGTGAGTTGACTTAGATGTATTTCACTTGTTTAATTTTTACATATTAAACTGTTACTAGTGTGATTATGATAATTTCAGATATTTATTGTCCGAGGAGACCATTATTTGGGACTATATTGGAAGTGCTCATTGTATGTGAATTTAACTGACTAAGTGTTATTTGATATTATTATTGAGTGTCGGACCAAGGTCTGATGATAAATGTGAATATAAATGTGTATGGAATAAGTGATACTCAACTGAATCTTGAATGTCGAATTTTGATATGATGTTTGTGATGAATGACTGTGCATACCGAATAAAAGTTATTGATAGCACATGATGTGAAATGATGCATTTCATGACATTCATGTGCATGATCAGCTAAAGGAGTTGTGACCGGAGTGACTAGTATGAAAAGAAAAAAGCTCAATATCCACAAAAGATATGGGCCAGTACCTAAAATAAACCCGGTATCCACAAGAGATATGGGTTAGGACCTGAAATAAGTCTGGTATCTATAAGGGATGTGGGTTAGTGCCTGAAATAAGCCCAGTATCCACAAGGGATATGGGTTAGTACTTGAAATAAACCCGATATCCACAAGGGATATGAGTCAATACTTGAAATAGGCCTGGTATCCACGAGGGATATGGGACAATTAATAGGCATTCAGTCACAACAAAATAAAAATGAAAGTGGAGTCTCATGTGCATTGTATTGCATATATATTTCTTTACATGTATCACGTGAATAGTTGTGAAAAGTTATTGAATTGTGTTGACACGATGATGTGCAACATTGTATACATGTTGATGAGATGAATGATTAGGTTACTATGAAATGATTATATGAGATGTTTTTATTCATAATGTGATTATCGAAATATGTATATATATTCTGAATTGATACACAATTGGAAGATGTGTTCAATGAGAACTAATTCTAGACAACATGATATACATGTAAATTTGGTTATTGCTTGTAATATTTATGTCCTATTATGGGTGAGTATGTCTATCATGAAATGAATATATGAAATGCTTATGTTCTTAATAGACTTGTTGAAATATGATGAATAATGCGATCAAGTCCTAAATTCTGAGCGATATGATATATGGGATTTGATTTTAAATAATATGAGATACTGATTGAACTGTGTTATATACTTGCAATATTTATGTCTGTTTTGAGTGAGCACATCAATGATGGTTCACTCACTGAGTTCGCAAACTCATCAAAATTGCACCAATGTTTTTCAGGTTTAGGAGAAATCTAGCTAGTCTAGTTGAAGTAACTTCTACATTCAGATATGGGTCAGTGTCGGGATCAATTGTACCTATAAATGTCTTAGTTATGTTATATTAAGAATTGTATCTCTCAACTATTGTATATTGTACATGTGAATTTTGGAAATGTAATGACGTTCGAGACTGTATATGTTTGTGCTTAAAAATGGAACAATATGATTATTGGAATGTTTTATATTATATATAATGCATTAAAAAGTAAAAATGAATTGATTTAACAGTCTTAACGTGCCATTTTTGTAGAGTATATCCCCAAATATCCTTTGGTATATCGGGTATATACTCTATGGGAGTGGTATGTTACACTACACATTAGTCACTCAAATTCAGAGTGACTTGTTAATACATGGGAGTCTTATAATTATGTTCCAAGGAGAGATTACTAACTATACTAGTGGTGATTTTGGAAGTGAGAAGATGGACAATCAAAGCTCCGTTAAGATTATCGATATGGGAGACATTCAAGTTTAAACTGA
This sequence comes from Erythroxylum coriaceum, assembly GCA_026874005.2. Classification (NCBI taxonomy): domain Eukaryota; kingdom Viridiplantae; phylum Streptophyta; class Magnoliopsida; order Malpighiales; family Erythroxylaceae; genus Erythroxylum; species Erythroxylum coriaceum. The sequence continues at coordinate 9,106 of JANQAP020594164.1, read as the reverse complement.
TGTTAGGTGTAAGTTGACCTTGAGAGGTGTACAATAAATTCTAGACTTACAACTCAATATACAATTTACAAGTGTGTTTGACTAAGATGAACACTGACGCACATTTGAAAATAGCAAGTGAAAATTTTCTATAGGAGCATTGATGATTGCTATAGTGGATCGTGTTATGCTTTATATAAGAAACACTTGAAGATGTATGTTGGAGAATTACATGCAGTTTAAGAAAACACTTCACTATATTAGTGGCACCAAAGATTTGGAAACATTAATAAGAAGGGATCAAGTTGCTAGTTGGAAAATCACTTATCAATATGAAGACTATGATTTCTATCAACTTATATGATTATTGCATAGCTGTAAAGCAACATCGAGTGTCTTTTCATAAGCCGTCTATTAAAAAGAAGGAGAAGTTGGAGCTGGTGTACTCTAACATGTGTGGTCTCATCGAGGTGGAGTCCTTGAGAGGTAACAAATATTTTGTTATATTACACTTATTGACAATACTATACACAATACTAAGGCCTTTATACTGAAAATAAAAAATTGGGTGTATGATACCTTTCGAAAATTTTATGCCATAGTGGAAATGGAGATTGAGAGAAAGTTAAAATGTCTCTAAAATGACAATAGAGGAGAGTATACTTCTAACAAATTTGAAGAATCCTATGTGAGACATGGCATAGGACATAAGATAGGACTTAGTATCCCACAACATAATGGTATTACTGAGAGGATGAATAAAACCATTGTGGAGAAGGTTTGGCGTATACCCCAAATGTTAAAACTATCAAAGTCCATTTAGGGTAAGGCAGTCAAAACAGTTGTATATGTGATCAACATAACTCCTTCAGTCTCTTTAGAGCTTAACATTCTCGAGAGATTGAGAGAAGGGAAGGATCCAACCTATTTACATCTAAGGATGTTCAAATGCAAGGTTTTTAAGCACATGCCAAAGGATTAAAGATTGAAATTGGATTCAAAGACTACTTTTATATTTATTGGATATTATGATGAGGAGTTTAGCTATAGGTTCTACAACTCGAAAAAATGGAAGGTTGTTTAAAGCAGGGACTTAATCTTATATGAACATGAGATGGATGCAAATCTTATTAATCAAGATAAGATTACATACAACATGTAATTTTACAATGAAGATACAACTCATATTCTTACTTCCATTGATCATCCTATAAGTGAAGAAGGTAAACATGAGCTTACATAAGATGATAATGATCAGAGGTAACCTGATGGTGATGATTCTTATGAGACACATTCTATAGATGACAAAGAAGTGGTCAATGAGCATAATAAATAAGAGCATATTGCTTAAACAATTGAGAATATCCAACTTTAAAGGTTAACTAGAGTGAATAAACATACAACAAGATACCCTAGTTCGAAATATCTCCTAGTAATTACAAAGGGGGAAATAGAGAATTTTCCAAAAATTGTAGTAACTTTAAGACGAAGACCTTTGGCTCAAGGCAACACAATAAGACATGAACTCACATAGACAAGAATGGTTCTAACATGTTAACGATGGTGGTTCTCGAGAGCAAGCTTGAGATTTGTAGTAACCTCATTAGGATGACTTTTAAGTGGCTAATAGAGTGGTAGATTTTCCTCTGAAATGGGTTGGAGGGGAAGATTGTTGTGAGACTACCCTATTCTATGGACATTTATTTGTTTAATTCCACTAAATTTGGACTCCAAAACTGTTTGATGTCTTCATTGACTAAAAGGAATAAAGTTGTGGTTAACCATATATGGTATAAAATCTTATCCTTTTGAGATTTAAAGATAAGTTTGAGAGATAAAATTTGAATGAAACAGAAACATATAATGATAAAAGAGATTTGCTATCTAAATAGCTTTCATTAACTACATTTTATTAACATTTGATTAACATGATTCGTGTGTGTATGTATATATATCTCACTTTTTTTCAATTCTAAAGGTTAGAAAGGAATTTTTAAAAGAAAGCTAGAAAATATTTAGGTATGGTTGTTTTGTGAGATGTTTTTTGCTCAAAACCTTAACACCTAAAAATACTTTTATCTTTCTTTTATTTTTTGAAACTTAAAAAATTATATTTAGTAGATGGATATGTGAACTTCATATATCAAAGTCTAAAAAATCACTCAATTTGAGAACTTTTGATGATATCTTTGGAGGTTATGAGAAATTCCATGACTCTTTGCAAGAAAGAATTATTATTATTATTATTATTAGTAGTAGTAGTAGTAGTAGTAGTGATGGTAGTAGTAGTTGTTGTTATTGTTGTTGTTGTTGTTGTAGTAGCAATGGTAATATTAGTATCCTTTTTTGGTTAGGAGAATAATAATTTTAAGTAACCTTTTTCTGTTTTTTGCAATGATAACAATTATGTATTGACCTACACTTTTCATCTATATTTTTACTATTGTTTAAGGGTTTCCTTCTTTTTTGTGTTGTATAACAATTATATTCTTTATCCATCTTCAAATTTCTTTTTATTTATTTGACTAAAACTACTTATTCATGTTAGTATGATAGCTATAATGCTTGATTGAGCCATTTGTTAAGAAATTGAGTATGTAAAAAATATTTTAAAAAATACAAACAATCTTACTATCACATATATACAAAAGAATTAAGAAAAATAAATACATAAAGTACTTTACTTGGTTTAGCAAAACTTCATTCTTTTCTCACTTGTTTATAAGTGAAATAATCCATTGTCACTCTTCCTTTTTAACCAATGTAACTTGAACTAGTGGTCTTTAAAATGAACTTTAAGAAATTCCCGGGCTTTGATAAATAGAATGGGAAATTAAGGACATAGTGAGTAAAGTAATGCTAAAAGTTTTTAAGTCAGGTAAACCTCTTAAAGATATTAATAAAATTTTCATATTTTTGTTTCCTAAATGTAGATTAATAAGGCTTGCTTGTCTTGGATTGGCCTGAATTCAATGGAAATGACCTATTTGAATAAATTTCTAGTCAAGCTCTAACTTTTTTTTGAAAATTTAAGGCCTTGTGTCAAGCTAAAGCTCGAGTTACTCGATTAGGGCAGAAGCTTGAAATTTTAAAAAATGATTTCTTTTTTTAATTTTTAAAAATTAGAAATATATATCTAATCAGACTTGACCTAGGCCTAATTGGTCTTCGAGCCACTTAAGTTTGGTTAGCCTTAGGCTCAAGTCAAGATTCTTGAGTTTAATTAGGCTTCTAGCTGACCTGAACTCGATTACAAAATTTGGGGTCATACTAGAGCAACCCATATCCACTTCTATTCGAATTCTTTTAGGGATTTTAAACCTATATCATGTTGCAATTTTCATTGTAAAATTATTGTTAAGCTTCTAACTAAGATAATGAAGAAAAATATTGACTCTATAATTAATATAGCTCAAGTTGCTTTCTTAGAAAGACGAAATATGTGAGACAATATCCTATTTTTCCATGAGCTATTTAGGGGTTACTTAAGGAAAAACTCACCTAGAAATTGTGCAATTAAAGTAGATATGCACAAAGCTTATGACTCAATTAGCTGGACCTTTACTAAGCAAGTTATAGATATGCTTAACTTTTCTTTCGGGTTCAGGAACTAGCTAATCATATGCATCTCTTCTCCCCTTTACTTAGTATTGGTGAATGGTGAGCCTTCTTAGATTTTCCAAGTCAAGAAAGGAATTAGACAAAGGGACCTTTTGTCCCCTAATCTATTTGTACTATAAATGGAGCTTGTTATGACCTTTCATTTCAGTCTACAGTAAGTGCAGGAGATTGAGAATTTTTCATCTCATAGTTATGATCTTTTATTGCTTTCAAGGGAATATGATAAATAGATTTTCATATCAAAGAGAGGCTTATAGACATTTAAGGAATTCTCAAGCTTGTCCATCAATAAATAGTAAAGCTGTCTTTTAGTATCCAAATGTGTTTAACTCATATCTCCATGGCTAGCTCCTATAACTGAATTATAACTTAAACACCTTATTTTTGTGTATTTAGAGTTACCAATCACACAAGAAGGCTATTATATAGGGGATGTGATCCTTTAATTGAGAATGATGAAAAAAGAATTAACAGTTAGAGTAACCAATATCTTTCTCTTGCTACTAAAGTGTTGATTATAAAGTCTATAGTTAGCTCTATGCATGTTTGTTGGAGATCTCACTTTGACTTTGCAAAGGGATGAATCAAGTTCTTTTAGGGAATTGCGTTGGCATCCAATCCCAAATGTAGTAAAATTATTACAAAATTTTTTTATTTGATTTTTTGAAAACCAAGATCAATAAAATTCTATATAATGATTAACACATAAATCATAATGAAGCATGAATCTTAATTCGTAACTTATTCTGAAGTTGATCATTTTCTTCTCATATCCCTCGAATCATTCCCTAAATTGGTTCATCTCAACTGTCGTAGCTGTATAAGTGTTTAGCCTCTAACGGTATCCATAGAATAAGTTGAGAAAGCTTTGTAACTATTGCAGAGAAGGTTAGGCGAGGAGTGTTATAGTGTTAGCTCCAATAGAATTTAAGCCTATTTATATTATGTTTTATACATTTTAGTATTTTAATTAAAATTAAATTTTAATTTCAATTAAAATTTATTTATAATTAAAAATAATACTAATCATATACCTATTATGCCCAAATAAAATTCAATATTTGATATTGTTCCTTATTTATTAAATATCTCATATTTAATCATAAAGTTTAGTTGTTTGCTGGGAGTTTCTCTACCATTGTCGTGCAACACCGTCAATTTCTGCTGCAACTGGCCACATGAAGTCACCACCAACAACTCCAACGAGGACATGTGTCTCCCTTACTTACAATGCCACAAGCTCCCAATTGCAAGTTCCCAGCTGCACATCACCTGAGAATAGCTATCGCTAACTAAATCTTCATGCTAGTTAGACACAAGATTCTAATCAATTGCTCTTAGCATGCTCCTCACATCCAGCATCCATAATAACAAAAAGAAAACATCAAAACATCAAAACACAAGCACACCAAAAACACCTCCACACACCTCTGCTTTAGATGCAATAGATCAGTCATGCCATTGATAATATTTTTACAAACTCAAATCATTGATTCAATGGTTATGGGTTTTGAAAACCTAAATTTTATGTTAAAAAATTCCTAGATTAGTTCTGAAAACTTTTAAATCTAAACGTGGTTGGGCCTTTTTAATTAAAAAATTTAGGGTTCTTGAAGGTTTAATCTGAATTTTCATATTGTTAGATTTCTAAAATTACCAAGGATTTTAGAATATTCAATATGAGTTTTTTAGATTGTAAGAACATTTATCATGCAATAATTGCAATTTCAATTTCAAAATTAATCAATAACAATCAAACATACATTATTCAAATTATGGAATTAAAGTTGGCTCAGATGCTACTATTGAGAAATCAGGTCAGAATTCAATCCTGCACATAACAAAATAACTATAAAACTTTTTCGTTTGATTTTTTGAAAGTTAACAACACTGAAATTCTATGAATTATCAATACATAGATTATAATAAAGAATGAATCTTTATTCATACCTTATTCTGAAGCTTGATCCATTTCTTATTATATCCCTCGAATCATTTCTAAAATTGATCCTTCTCAACCACTGTAGCCACACAAGTATTTGACCTCTAACAATATTTATAGAACAAGTTGAGAGAGCTCTGCAACTATTGCAGAAAGGGTTAGGCAATGAGTGCTAGCTCCATCAGAGCTTAAACCTATTTATAATAAGTTTTGGACATTTTAGTAATATAATTGAAATTAAATTCTAATTTTAATTAAGATTTAATTAAAATTAAAATTAATTCTAATTAAATACCAATTCTACCCAAATAAGATCCAATTTCAAATATTGATCCTTATTTATTAAATATCTCATATTTAATCATAAAGTTTATTAAACTTTATAATCAAGTCTAACTTGATTAAAATATCTTTTCTCTCTTCAACTCGTTCTTTTTGTGTGACCCATTAGGTTTCCAAATATGTTGGCAATGGATATAAATTATTACCATAAATAATAGGATTAGATAAATTAAACTCTTTTAATATATCTTTAATTATTTAATTAAATAATTTATATCCATAGATTAAGATTGATGTCTAGCAATACATCATAACTATCTAAATATTTAGAAATATTAAAGTGATTTTGACTAACCTTTTCTTGCATGATTTTTCTTATAATTTAATCTTTTTATCATGCAATGTTCTAATTAGACATAGAGCATGAAATTAATGACTATTCTATTTTAAGTCCAATTATATTAGCTCTCCAACATTAGCTTTTGTTTTAGTTAATGACATTTGTAAACTATTTACGAAATGTCATTCTTCCTTGGCCAAGGAGTTCCCAAATCAATACTAATCGAGAACAATGAAAAGTTCTCCCTAATTACTTTAGGTTGACAAATCCTATCTTGATCATTCAATTACCTCCATATAATTTATGCTATATCCATTGGCTACCAACTAAGCAATCTTCAACTTAAACAGGTCATAAGTAGTATCAAAACATAGCAATCTCTATATAAGATAACTTTGGAGATCTCATGTAATATCCGATTTTTGGAGCATGTCTAGGGTTAGAACCCTAGAACATTGAAAGTGAAAAATAACATTGAGAGCATTTCATTTTCATAGCATACACATATGAATATTGATATTTTTACACATTACAAAGATGGCATATGCACTTAATTGACATGTCCCAGGGTATGAAAGATTTTAAAATGACTATGATGTGAATTGTGAATTGTTATATCTTGAATTTTGGTATTATTGGATTACAATTGGTAATTTGGAATTAATTATGATTAATTGGGAGATTGTTGAATTAATATGAACATTTGGATTAGGAAAAATGCCAAATGGTAGGATAATTTGATACATAAAAAATTAAAATTATTAAGCTTATAATTGAGTGACATTTGGCATAGTTAAATGAGTGACAAATTGACTAATCATTAAATAACAAATGGACCAATTATTGTGTGACAAGTGGATCAATTATTAAGAGACATATGGACTAATTAATTGGTGGTATATGGCAACTTAATGTGTGGATTAATGGAAGCATCTTCATTAGGCAAATGTCTTCCATGCTTTAAGACAAATGTTGTGATTAAATGTTGAAACTTAGCATGTTGATGAAACAAGCATCAGCAGCCAAGTTTCTACTACTTCTTTCCTGATTTCTCCACCAAACTACTCCTGTCTTCTCTTTGCATGTTGGTTTAACCCTAGCTCAAATTGTTACATGAAATCCACGTCTTAATCCTTACAAAATAGCCAAGAAAACTAGCTAAAAGTTACCTTCATCTTGCTACTAAAAATCAATCCATTTTCACCTTAAAATTATGTTGAATTTGCTTGCTTGGAAGGATTGATTATCTTGAAGTTTTGAGCTATGTTGGAAGTCTAATAAGGAAGTAACAATATGATCTTTATGGCATGTTTAATACTATAAGAATGATGCTTAAATTGGAATGAAATGCATGTGATGTTGGTGATGATATGTGCTAGAGATTTGCTCGATAAACTTAGAAGTTTTATGTTTGTTCTTGGTGTGGGAAAAATCGTGAATGATATAGGTTGATTCATGGATGAATTAGTTCTGGATTTATAGTGTAATGAAAGTGGATTTATGCTTAAGAAAAATGTTAATATAGTGTTCTTAAATTGAGAAAGAATTAGGACTATATGCATGATAATGTATGATAGTTTCTAGTTTGATCTTTCTAATGCATGAAAGACCATGATTTGTGAGCTATCAAATGAATAATTTTGAGATAGAATTTGAGTATAATTTTGGTCTAAATGAGGATGCATAAATGAGCATGAATTCTGGAAAAATGGAAGTGTAAATGATGTGCCTAAGTTTAAAACATTCGTGCAGAATTGGAAGAAATCATACAGGGCACGATCATGGCCTTCAGTGCACAATCACGGCCTGATTATTTAGGTTTTGTCACAATCGTGGCAAAGTCCCCACAATCATGGCCAGATGCACAAGGTTCTGTCACGATCATGGCAAGGTTCAGCAAGATCGTGGGCAAGGCTTGAATATGAAATGTTGTCTTTTAAATGATGTTTGAAACAAAAAATGATAAGGTACTTAACTATGATGCATTTAGGCTTGAAATGAACTAGTTTATGATTGATTGATGAATTTAGATTAATAAGTTAATTGAGGTATAAACCTAAGTGCAAACAAGACATATCCAAGTGACAATGTTTGAATGAGCATGAATTGTGATTAAGGATACATACCTGGGAAAGTTGTTGAGCGTGCATTAAACATGGCATGTACATATATATACATGATTGAATATGTATTTGATTGATTGACTTTGTAATATGAATTTGTTTGTATTGAATGATTTTAGAAACACAAGTTGAATGACTGAATCTAGAAATTGTCGAACCATCTAAGCAATAATGTAATTTGGATCATACTGTGAGTAACCTAGATGTTCTCACTAAGATTGATTTATTTCTATTTAACTTCCAGTTATTAAACTATTAATGATCTGTATGTGACAATTCTGGGCATTAATGGGCCGAGGAGTTTGATATATGGGAATGTATTGGAAGTGTTTTGATTGCATATGAATCTACAAGACATCTGTATTCTCAACAAATTGTTGAATGTCGAACTTAGATCCGATGAACATATGATTTTGACTGTGCATCATAAATAAATGTTATTGATAGCATATTTTGTGATTTGATGCATCACATTAATACACATGATCAGATAAAGGTGTTATGACCGGAGTAGCTAGTCTAAAAGAGCTTAAAGCTCATAATTCTACACGTAGAGCCACTAGCTCCGTGATTAATGAGCCCGGTATCCACAATGGGTACGGGACAATACCTAGAATGTTGGAACCAAATTTTTTAAATTATTATCGATTTATTTGTTTAATTATTTAATTACGATTTGTTTGAATTAGAGATTAGAATTAGATGAAAAGATTATAATTAAGTTTGAATTAATATGGGAATTTTAGAATTGAGTTAGCTTAAGGAGTTAGTAGATAAAGACAAAAGAAGGGGTAAATGGATATTGTATTAAATGATGAG
>JANQAP020593619.1:0-14095 GCA_026874005.2 Erythroxylum coriaceum | reverse complement strand
AGCTCAAGTTATAAGTAGAATACCGAAGCATGTTCATGAAAATTTGCCAGTTCATAACATTCCAGCAGACTTCCACACTTTCATCCCATCAATCATTTTCAAATTAATTCGGATAGCTCTAAAGTTTTATGGAGAGAAATAAAAATGTCTTAGGAATCCATTGATCTAAGTTTCAAGTCATTTGGAGTTCGGATGAAAAAGTTATAGCCAAAAGACTTAAAGCTGTTCAGTAAAAATACTATAGTTCATAAACTACATGCAGCCCATCACCTTCTTTCCCTCTCTAAAATGCAGGTTTTCTTCTTCTTCACCGAACACCGGAGATTCTTCTCTCTTCTTCCTTCATTTTTTTTTCTAGATTTCAAACTTATATCTTCCCTAACTCTCTTCATTTCGACCCCCAATTTAGTTCAGATCATCCATAACAAATCGAAAATCCAAGGTTCAACATAAACATCAAAACAAATCACTATTCACGCATGCATGCTGTCATGTTTCTGCATTTCCAAATTTCTGAACTTTCCATCTTCTGCGTCTTCCCACTCAATTCTTCATTCATAATTCCTAATTTCAGCATTTTTATACCCAAAAACAAAACATTACTCACGGTTTTTCATCACTTTCTACATAATTTCTGCACTTTCATTTTTCTGCAAATTTTCTTTTCTTCTATACATTCCCTATTTTATCACCGAAATCCTATCCCACTCATGCATGTAAACACTCAAACATCATCAAACAAAATCATTTACGATACCCTTACCTCTTTCGGTGGTTGGAGAATAACGAAAATGAAGAGAAACAAAACAAGATTCGGATTGAAGTGCTTACTTGTAAGGTGTAAGAAACAAAAGTCAAGTGCCCAAACATAAGCACTCAACTGTTTCAGTGTTTGACGAACAAAAAGAGAGAGCTTGGTGATGTTGGAGTTTACGGTGAAGAATAGACATGAAAGCTACAGTAATTTCTATTTATCAAAAACAAGCCCACATGTAGGCATAATACCTCTCCACATGTCACCTATGCATGTGAGGCATTTGTCTACATCTAAGACTGCCACATGTCGCGATGCCTTTTGTCTATTTTATTATAATTATTTTTTTAATTTACGAAATTTTTTTATAATTTACCAAAAATCTAAAATAATTATAATACTCTCTAAATAAATTTTCAACACAAATAATCCACAATTCACATTTTAATCGTATTTATAAATCAATTATATCCAAAAAATGTCAATGAATGTATGTACATTTTTTTAATGTATCAAAATAAATATTCATATATGTGTGAATATACAATGATGCATGAGCATGAATTATGCTTCCTAATTTCTTATTAATCTCTAGTAATCACCATTTTAATATTAATTCAAGTGATAGGATGTTACAATGCTAACAAAGTTTATAGTATTTCTCCCTCCTTGTCACTTAGTGAAAAAGGGAATAACCTTAACTTGATTGCATAGGTTAAGACACCATTAAGTTTCAAGGTATCATAATCATAATACTGCCAAAACATCGAAAGAAGCAAATAAGTATCTTCGATAGGTAAATCTCTAAATTGATTTTTCAGTAGTATAGAGAGGATAAAAGGTTTCATCTCAAAGTTGTTACCATTAATATTATGCCTTATAATGCTTGAACTAATCCTTTGAGCATACAATATGATAAAATATTTCAAATATCTAGTGTTTTTGATAGCCATCTTTACTTCTTTAGTCTCTATCCACCCTTGGAGTCTCCTTAGGTTAAAATTCCGTTTGATCTCAGAGTCGAGTTTAATAAGATTCCTAAGATTTTTAGTTTGACATATATAAAAGATCAACTGTAAATAGACACAATAGAGAAAACACAGTGAATAAAAAATCCAGTGAAAATAATTTACAAATTTAACCAATATCAATAAAGCCTAGTAAACTTCATGCGTTTTAACTACAAGCATATAATGTGGTTGTAGCTAAAACTATCATGTATAAGTCGATTCGATGAATACTAGTTTTTTAATTACTGATTCCTTATAAAATTAATTATCTAGACCGTCAAATATAATTGATTGACAGTAAAAAAAAATTTATATAACACTAAATTAAAACAATGATCAAGTATAAAACAAACTATTAATAAACTAGATCCATGTAAGGTGTTCCCTAAGACTTTACTATGTTTCAACTTCACTTTGATTTAATGAATGACTCTAGTTCCTTAGAACAGTAATAATTCCCAAGTTATAAATATGTTCTCTCTAGGGAAACATAATTCATATTCCTAAATTGAATTGATTGAAATCTCCATTTAATCAAAAAATCCCAATAATGCATTCTTTCGATACATAAATTCTTATGATAGGTTTTACCCTAACTTAGGAAGATCGTGTAGTTCTCACTTAAGTAACACATTCAACTCTCATCATTCATATTGTGATCTAACCATACACATCATCTCTTGATCTCAATGTATGAATCTTATTTTTGAATCTTAAACTTTCATTCCCTTAATTAAAACCAATATAAAAACATGAACAAATACCAAGAAAATGAGGAATTTCACTAATACTAAGAAAACGAGGAATTTCACTAAGTCAAAGTATTAATTCAAAATATTACATCCTAGGGTCTATGCCAAATATATTTATATCTCAATTAGTTCAAGAATAAACAATGAAAATAATACAAAAGCAAGAAAAAATGAAAAAAAAGAAATGTCTTTATGGTTCTTAAATCTTTAAATTCTTGTTGAATCTTGTTGAATTTCCTATTCCTCTTAAAGATTTTCTTTCGTTTTGATCTCTAGCTATTTTGATTTACTCTTAATTAGATTTTTTTTCCTCTAAAACTTGTTTATGCAAAAAGCTCCTTTTATTTGCTACCATGAACTCTTTAAATAAAACAAGCCATAATATTTGTTGGACTTTGTGTTGTTTTATCTTAAATTTTATAACTTTTATGTAATTAATCACTACTAAAATAAGATTGAACAAGGGATCATGTAATCATTGTTTTGGTGAATGTTGGTTAAACACAAGGGGATGTTAGCTGCATTTAGAGAAATATAACGTTACTACTTCAAACATGAACTTAATATGGTGGTGTGTTGGTGTCGTATTACATAGATGAAAATATCTTTAAGAAATAGAATTGAGAATGTTGTCAGAAGACCAAGAACAAGGTATTGTGTTACAATCGTTTTTTAAATCGTTTCTTCATATCTTTTAAAGTTGTTCTGAATTGATTTAATTCTTATCTAAATTCACTCATTTTTCCTAGAGAAGTTGAAATAAGACTTTCAAAAAATATAACTCATTTTAAGTACCAAATCTCATAAGAATACCTAAAATATAAGCATGATGCCTCAAAAAATCATGCTAAAAATAAAGTTTATTAAACACATAACAGCATCACATGCCAGTAAATTTATATATATATATAATAAATTATATATCACACCAATCACACACTAGTACCAATGCCATTAGATATAATTATAAATAAAACTCAAGTCATTAATGGTATATTCTAGACACCTGAAAGCACACTTCACATGCACATAACTATATATCAACAACTACATAATTTCACACTTAATAACTATAATATAGTCTTTTGAACCCATCAATTTAACAAAACTCTAAATCCATCCTAAATCTTACATGAGGTTTATATAATTGTAACCTAATTTCAATGCACATGAAAACAACTATTAAAAATAATTAAAATTTTTTTCATGTTTTATTGTAAAATTTTGAACATAAGTATACGTTATTATGAATAAGTAATACATTGATGAAAAGAGTATTGTCCTATAAGGATTATGCTTATCAAGTGTCAAAATTAACCTAACTATAATTTTTTTTAATAATTAAAGGATCTAATCGAATAAAAGAACAATGTAAAAAAATAAAAATAATATAGAATAATAGTAAATGGCTCTAAGACTTCTAATTTCACCAAGGTTAATCCCATTTAAATCACTTAGTGTAATTAACTAATGCCTATTACTTATATTGCAATGAATTTCTCTAATTTGATTGCTAATCTTTCTTAAGCATCAATAACATATTCCAATAAGTAAGTTTTTTCCGAAAGATAAAGGATTTCATTAATAAAGTATTATATACAATAAAAACTACCAAAAGATCTAGGCTAATACAAAATATCTAGTTTTCAAGAATCCAATAAGCAAGTTAATGAAATCTTTGTGATAACTATAAACCTATGGATTTCATTAAATATAAGAAATTCTTAATATTGCAAGTGATTTCATAAATATTTCTTTCTGGACAATCATATAATATTTCAATCAACATCTAATTTAATTATTTCTTCTTAGTCTCAAATTGAATCACAAATTATGCAATTGTTGATCAAGCAATCATAAGAATTAATCATAAAATTAAAATGTTCAATATAAAATTGGAATAAAATATCATTTTAATTAAAACTAGTTAAATTTAACTATTTATAATCTGCCTACACTTGTAATCCTATAAAAGAATTTTAGAATATCATAAAATTAAATAACAACTTAAACATGACATGTGCCACGATGTATGTGATAAGAAAAACTAAAAATTGAAAGAAATTTGATACTAATTTTTTTCTTTATGCTCTTTTCCTATGTATTTTCTTCTCTAAATTTGGAAAAAAGTATTAAAAGTATATCAAAAACTTAGCTCCCATATAAAATCCCCAGATTATTCTATTTATATTCTCCTTAAAATTAGATCACTTTAAGTCTAAACTTTTTGTATTAATTTTACTTACTAATACAGGAGTATTAGTCTAGTGTTGTAAGGATGCAACTGAAAGTTTGATACATAGCAAATTTTCAATTATAGTGCAAATAGTAACATAAAAGCTCTTGTACTTTGTCCTACTCTGGCATTAAACACGGAAATGTTTCTTTCTAGGATGAGGGCATTTATACTTCTAGGAACCGTTACTTTGAAAAACTTATTATCGAAAGACACTTTAAATTTCAGAAAGGTGTTAGCTATAACTTGTATTTTATTATTCTTTAGTCCTTCGTTTCGCTTAAAATATTCGTCATATCTAACAAGAGGATCCTAACTATAGAATAACCACATAACACATCAAATTGCTTATAGAGTTTCTTAAAAACCACAAAATTGCCAAATTTATGGTGCTAAAATAATGGATAAAAATCCACTTATCATGTTTTCATCTCCATTTATCACTTTTATCTGTCTCTTATAGCCTAAAAATTAAATAATGACTGGCTTCCTTATTTTTAATAATAAAAAATTATGGGGTTAAGATATCTTATCACTTTATTTGGCTAGTTGGATACCATTTTATGAAAAATCATGCTACCATTGGATATTCGGCTAGTTAGATAACATTTTATGAAAAATCATACTACCATTAGCTAGCCAATGGTAGAGATTTGATTAACTGATATCATCTCCACATGTATTCTTAAAATTTGTAAATGATTCTGTTAATTTTTCATAATCCATTGAATCTTACTGATCCATTATTCCTTTAAAAAGTTATGATTAAAATAGCAAATAGTATTAAGGAGTAACAATAGAGTAAGCCCACAAATTTCTTTTATCAAAATTTCCTATTTAAGTTCAATATTGCCTCCTAATGTCTTCTTATAAAATATATAAAATTTTCATAAATTTTAGTTATTTTAACTTAATATTCCTATCAAAAGTTCTGATTAAAATATTGAATAGTATCAGTTTTAGTTGTACATTGGGCTAGGAATTCTCATTATATCTTAATCAACCATCTTAATAAAATCAAAAACTAAACATCAACACTTATGGGGGAAAAAAAAGGTTGATTCTATCAACTTGTCTTGAACTAGAAAAAACTAGTTGACATTCCATCTTCTTAAACTACACCTTTGATGTTGTTTGACATTTAATAATTTTTATAAATCTATTATAGATTTGATGTTATTTGTAGCAAATAATAGTTTTGCTGGTTGTTTAATTGATCACATTTCTTCGTAAAATGGGCTAGATTGATATCATTCAATACTTTGCAACTTCAAATTTAATTAAATATTTCCTAAATATAAAATAATTTTCCAAACTTTGAATTCTATCAAGATTTTAATGATTAAAGTCAAAAGTAATCCACCTAGCTAACTTATGCATTAACTTAAATATTAAAAATTTTGAGATTTCATACCTCCTTTAATTCACCTAGGTCTACAAAGATCATTTCCTAAAATAAGCTTAACAACCTTAAAAGATTAAAGTTAAAATTATCCACCTTGGCAACTCATACAATAACACAAACATTAAAATTTTTTAGAACCTCACATGTTACCCTTGTTTAAATAAGTTTTTTCCTTAAAATTGAGTCACTTTGAAACTCTATGATATCGCTTAAAACTCTAAGCATGAACAACTCTCCTTGTTCTTATTTAATATCTAGAGGAAAATATAACATACGTTTAAAGAGAAAATCTTACTAACTAAACTAAGCAACAATAATAACTCACTCATTCTACCTGCATTTAACTCACTAGATCCTAGGATCATGTCTTACTTTAAACTTAAAGCTTTGACACCATTCATAACACCCAGAACAAATAAAAAATAACTCTAATTAGAGTTTAAGAAAATCATAGACCTAAAAATAGTTAACTAGAAAGTTCATTATTATTATTTTTCTATATGCTTGTAAAGACTTGCATCTCTTTTTTCTTTTATGATATTAGATTATGATTCCCATTTCGTAAAATCCTTCTTATTAATTTTTTAATTTACATAGATGACTAATGCATCTTAATCCTTACATTATTAATCATTATCTTTTCTTTTCTAAAAAATTAATTATCATACATACATATGTATAAGTTAAAATTTTTGTTGCCTTATTCATAATTTTAAAAATATTTTAAATTAATATTATAACTATAAATTTTTCTAGATAATTTAATATATTACCTCTATAATAAGCGATTTCAAAATACATAGGGGTAAGCACTTTTAGACTACTTTGTAAAAGAATTACTTTAATATAAAGAGAAAAGGGTCTTTATCATTAGCTTTTATTTCTCATATAATATTATTGCTATTTTATGAGTCAATTTCATAGAAAAAAGTTCTTTTGTTTATAAAAGAAATGATAATGATATAGAAAACAATTTAAGATTTATAGAGTCATGCCTATGAGTTTGGTCTCCTATTTTATAAGAATGAAATAATGTCAGAAGTGATCAATTCTCATAGTTTATAAAAATGAAATAATGTCAGAAGTGACCAATTAATATTAAAAGGTGCGAGACACCCACATGGCCCTTCAAAGTCGAGGAAAGAACTTCCTAATGGGCAAGTTTGGTCAGTTGCTCATCTTGGTATGACCTCCAGTAGTATCACTCCAAAGTTGTACATAAGATTTCATTAGCATATTTCAAACACTACATATTCTACTTTTATTGACGTCTAGCCACTATAGGAGATCAATGTGAAGTTGTTGTCTTCATCATCATATCTTGTGTGTGCAAAGGCATGCATATATTTCATACTTATTGGGTACCAAAACCTCTAGTTATCTTATCTTGAACTTTTTTACTTTGAAAGGTCTTGGCCATGTCAAAGTAAAAAATGTTTAACCTAGAATACTGGGGAAGAAACGAGACTCCACTAGGGTCATTCCTAATATTTTATCAATTGTTTTATTTTTGCTCAATCTTACTCTTAATTCATTCTAAGTTCTCATACTAGTCATACGCTGAACACTATTCTCATGTTCTTTGAGTCTCTCACTAAGATGCTTCCAATCTTGAAATTCATCATTTGCTAAATCACTTTATTTGCTATTAGATTTGAACAACTTATAACGAAAAATATACTTTATCTATATTTTTAGAGTAAACCAACCATTTTCTATCACTAATTTCTCTAATACCTAATTTTCTAGAATAATAAGAATATGAAAAATGTCGAGAGGTATTGTCTAAAGAAAACATAAGATTCAATTCTCTTAAACACCTTTTTTCAAATAAAATGTCTTTTAATTTGTTATCAAGATTATCCCAATTTCTAGGATCATAAATATCCAATATAGAGGAACAGGTTCCCATTACTCTGTGCCTACCCTGTTCTATGAGCATCAATCCATTAAATAAATGGGACCCACAGAAATTAGATGGATGGATGCTCATTGGACAGAGTAGGCATAGAGTAATGGGATTGGGTGATTTGAACCCCCCCATATAGGAATTAGTTACTCATTTTCCCTTAAATTTTCCAAAGTGGATGCATCTAGTACATGAACGTGCTCACTTAAATTACTAATATCCTCATGAATATGAATCTCATAACTTAAATTTTCTTTATGTTGTTCAAAATTACCTTCACTTAATTCCTTGGGATTCTCACTAGAGAAGTCTACTCTTTTAATCAATTTATTAATTGCTCCTCTTTGGGATTCTATTAACTATTCTATTTTTTTTCCTTTTTTCACTTCTAGAAAATGCTTTTTAGGCAAGATAATATAACCAAATTATAACATAATTTAGACTAAAAAAAGAACAAAACACCTATATGGAACTGGAAGAAGTATGCAGGCTCAACAAACACCAATAGCTCAATAATATATCACAAAGATATATCAATTATATTATATCTATGGTAGAGGAAAAAATAAAGAGCAAAACTTAATATCTTATATAAAAAAATGAAAAAAAAGAGAAACTTTTATGATAAAGAAACACTAATTCCTAAAAATGCAAGAAATTAACATACTTAGGAGAAAATAAAATAAATTATATTCTAAGTTAATAACTATTCTAAGTTATTTAACTGAAATCATTTATACTCTCTATGTTATTGTCACCATTAATTGAGATTATTTTTGCTATGAATAACTTAGATTACCATTTAAGTTAACTTAAGTTAGAAATTGTATATATCTATTACTACAAGTAAAATGAAATGTATAAGAGACATGGCAACAAAAAGAAAATCTATTTAGATCACATTTATAGATATTTTTAGTGGTGTTAGTTATTCCAAAATATACTCTTATCATGTTAGATTATTAAGAAAATTATTTACTATTAAAAATAAAAATACGTTAGGCAAACTTTTATATAAATTATTACATAGTTAACCATTTGTATTCGAAAGTATTTATATGTTACATAATTAAATATTTTATATTCAAAAGTGTTTGTATAACAATTAATTATATGATAATTTTTATTAAAATAATAAAAAGGGCTTTGCATAAAGTATATTAATCTAAACTTTGTAATATTAAAGTTAGTTTTTTTATGAAAAAATCACATAAACAAATCTTCTTCTTTTAGTTCTTTAAATTTCTTTACTACCCTAAACCAAACATTGTCTCTAAAATTAATAATTCTCCTTTTATAACTAAAACCCCACTTATTAACAATCACTAATACAATTTAGATTTTAGAACATGAAAATCTATAGGCACTCATGTTACTTACAAAGACTCAAACCAAATGGGTCTGTTTTGTAGGGAAATCCTTATTATATATATAAAAAGAGAAGTTAGTCATTTTCAAAAGCAAGAGACAAAGAGAGGGTTGACATATTTTTCCCTTTATACAATTTAAACCACATAATGGAGGAGGAATGGTTAAAAAATGTATGAAAAAAGGACTTGAGGTAAATAAAAACTAAGCTTCTTTCAATGTTTTCTTTATAGCTAAGCTAACCAAATTGAAACTCAAAACATATAAAAAAAAAACAAACAAAGGCTTTGCATGAAAAAAATGAATAA
The DNA here is from genome assembly GCA_026874005.2 of Erythroxylum coriaceum. Taxonomy (NCBI): domain Eukaryota; kingdom Viridiplantae; phylum Streptophyta; class Magnoliopsida; order Malpighiales; family Erythroxylaceae; genus Erythroxylum; species Erythroxylum coriaceum. The sequence continues at coordinate 4,353 of JANQAP020593619.1, read as the reverse complement.
TTAGGTTTTATAATAAACAAATTTTTTCATTATAATTAAAGTGTGGAATGATAGTTGTTAAAGGAGACAAATTAATTATAATGTATTCAAGTATTTAGTAAGTTGAAAAATAAAATCGAAGCTTCTCTTTGGCAAGCACTAGTAATCAACTTTTGTTCTTCTCCTTGAATGTGACATCCTTGGAGTTTTTCACCCGATTTCTATAATAAAGTTTTTCGATGAATATTACATCACTTAATTAATGACATAGTCTCTTTATTAATCAGAGGTAAAATTGTGTATTTTTAAATTTTCTCAGACTTTTCATCTCAACCAAATTCTTACTAGAACGTTGTTGTTGTTATTTTTATTCTTATTATTTCATGACATAATTCTTGTAAAGTGTTTTCATAACTCTCCATATCAGTTGGCCCTATATTTAAGTTACATAATTTTTAGTTCTTCCTTTAATTCCCACACTTCATATTGTCTAGCTATCTATAATAAATTACATTAGCATCATCAAAACACCATACAACATAACTTATGTCTTTAGGAGCCTTCAATCTGTTGTATTTATCTGTTTTTTTAGTTTTCTTTTCTTTGCTATATTTCTTTGTATTGATCATAAGACAACTTAATAATACACTAGAAAAGGTCATATTATGTCTTAACAAAGTCACCAACTTGCATATGTCTATTATACCCCTTCGAACAACAAGGTTTCTGTTCAAATTTTTTCTTTCGTACATACACTTCTTGATTTATTTCGAAATTTTAAGGATACTAGTTGAGGTGTTATTCTAATAATTGCGAGAAATACCATCTGAGTTATCATAATCAATAGAAGCAATAAGTAACCAATTGACATTGTAACTACTTAAACTGTATAAATATTAACTAATGATTGTTTGCTATCTACAGTTTTAGTGTTTGGTTTCATAGTCGTGACCTCATATTTTTAGGTTGTTAAAGGGCATGCCTTGAAAAACAAATACTAAGTTTCTATAATCCAACATAGTTAATAGATATGACTATCAGATGTCTAAGCAAACCCACCATCCCAAGCCATCTTCTTTTGTCTATGTTATCTTAGTTTAAGTAACACTTTTTAGAAGAATATAAGATAAGAAACATCATATACTTCTTGTGTGTTGACATAAGCAAGTCATTAAATTATTGTATCCTCTTGTAAAACTAAAAGATTATACTTCAACGTCCATCTTGACTATTAAATGTCAATTTTTAAAATGATATTTATGTGAGTAAACTACGCTGTTGATTTTAGTTAAAAAAGAAGAGACAAGCTACAATAGATGTTGTCCACTGTTGTTTAGAAACTTACTAATATACTCAATCACATTTATTTAGACAAGCCAAAACAGTGTACTAGTTTATGTTTTATAAGCTTAAGTTATCAAATCTCAAAGCAGTGTTAATGTTCTTTTTGTCTCTTAGGAAAACATAACTTGTATGTAGACTATTTTGTACATTAAGGAAATTTTCTGGGCTATAGGTGATGGAAGCATAAGATTGATATTAATTCCATTGCTTCATAATTAATCAGATATTACATAGTCACTTGGTATTTTCCTTCTGGAAAAGGAAAGGGCATGATAAAGAAATCGTGTGGAAATTGCTGGAAAAATTTAACCTTGATTGCTCAAGAACTTTGTAATCTACTGTAAGGGACGATGGTATATTTAATGAAAAGAAGTTTATTTTTTTATAATTACAGAGGACAAGTTTCAACTTCCAGAGACCTCTTAATGTTCTTTCCAAAGTAGAAAAGAAATACTCTAGACAAGGAAGAGAAAATGCAAAAGGACAAGAAATGACCAGTACAATCACCCTTTCACCTATAGACACGTAATATTTATAGTCACCACGTTTCCCATCATTTTATGAAGCCATCCAATAGTTTGTTAGGAACCTTGATTCTGTTAATCCTCCTTACACATTTCTGCTGGTTTCTGGATCAATTACCATGTTAGTTGTAAATTGATTGCTAGCGATTTCTTGGGTTGGCTTCCTACTTCCTCTCAATTCTTGTGTTGGAGTTGTTGGGCCTTTTGGGATGGATGAAGTCATAAAAATACCGTCCCCTTTAAAGCGGGCCTTATCCTCAAGGTCCATGTTTGGATAACATTCTTTTAAGTAGTCAAAGTCTTCCCACATCGCCATGTTATCTTATAACCCTTCCCAAGACACTAACAACTGTGGATTCTGACTGTTGTTTCTCCAAACTGATTGAATGTCTAGCACTGCACGAGGTTGTAAAGTCAGATGGTTCTCTTCTGTCAATATTGGTAAGGGAATCACTTGATGGTCATGCTCTCCTCTACATAACTTAAGTTGTGAGACGTGAAAAATTGGATGTATTTTCGCCGAAGGAGGAAGAAGTAGTTTATAAGCAACAGTCCTATCTTATCTATCACCAGAAAGGGATCAAAAAATTGCATTCCCAAATTCACTGAGTGTTATCAATAAGGTTACAATTTGACCTAAACCATATCACCGATCTTGAATTCCAATTCTCGATGTTTCTTATCTACATAAAATTTCATACGTGCATGAGCTTTGACTAATTGATTCTTCAATTGCAGCAACATTTGATCCTGCTCCAATAATATTGCTGACATATTTGGTGAATCCATGTTTTGTGGTGTGTAGCGTAAAAGAGTAGGTAGATCCCAGCCATAGATGATCTTGAAAGCAGTCGCTTGAAGACTGGAGTGGAAAGTTATATTATACCAGTACTCAGCCTAAGGTAACATGCAAACCCAACTCTTTGGATTTTGGTGTACAAAACAGCGAAGATACATCTCAACCATTTTATTAAGGGCTTCATATTGATCGTCCATCTGTGGATGATAAGCTGAACTCATTACTAATGTTGTTCCATGTAGTTTAAAGAAGTGTTGCCAAAATTACTTGTAAAAACCTTGTCTTGTTTAGAAACGATAGTCTTTGGCATACTATAAAACTTTATGATGTTGTTGACAAAGTACGTAGCCATTGACAAACTTGAGAAATTTGCATGTAGGGTTGCAAAATGAGTATATTTTGACAACCAGTCAATTACCACCATAATCACTGAGTAACCATTTGAAATCGGTAGGCCTGTGATAAAATCCATTGCAAGATCCTCCCAAATTTGATTTGGAATCGGCAGCGGTTGAAGTAATCCTGTAGGAGGTGAGGTCACTATTTTAGCTTATTGACGAATGCGACATTGTTGGGCAAATTAAGTAACGTCTCTTCTCATTGTAGGCCATATGAATTGGGCTGTGATTCTAGCCAATGTTCTTATTGTTCCTAAATGTCCACCTGTCAAAGAAGAATGGAATTCCTGCAAAATATCGTTAATGATAATAGAATCGGCAAGTATTACCAATTTATTCTCTTTGATTAACAATCCATTCACGAGTCTGTAAGGGGCATTTAAGTTTTCTGTTTTAAGGGATTGTTTAATCAACTCTTGCGTGGATGATTGTTGATGCTGTTGTTGTCGTAATGTGTCTAAAAATAAAGGTTGCATTTTTGACCAGGCAAAATAACATGATCTGAACAGGGCATCCGTAGCGATATTCTCTTTCACTGGCTTATATTCAGTGGTAAATTGAAACCCAAGTAACTTAGGTATTATTGAGTGTAATTTTGTAACACAATCTACTAGTTTTACGCTCAAAAACTGCAAGTGAATGGGTCGTGACTTGTAGTTAAAAAGAGCAGATATCGATCCCACAGGGATTAATATCCGACATCACTTAATTTAGACAAGACTTTATTTAAGAAACGAAATTGTTTAATGCAAATAATCTGAAAAATCAAATTGAAATTAAAACACTAACAAAAAGCAATAAACAATACCAACGTGCAGAAAAATCGAAATTCAAGAATCTAAAGACTAGAGATTACTTTTTTCCCTGTTTTGTCTCCCTCCTTTTTTATTAATTAAATTGTGTCTCATCCTAGATTTCTGAATGTATTAATTACCCTTTCTCAAGGTGTAACTAATTGTCACTAATCGAATTAAAGGGAATCAATTGGACGATCTCTCAAACTACCCAATGACTCTACCGATTCAACTAGTTATTAAACTATCCTATGAGTGATCAACTGACTTCGTCGAAATCTCTCTTCTAACTAATCAATTGACATGATGATTGTAAGTCTATAGATCGCCAACTCTTGTTGTACAATCCTACACAATTAATCTCACTCACTCTCTCGATTTATTGCAAGATAATGAATAAAATCAACAATCATCAAAGACACTTTCATCCAATTCAACAAAATAGGAGTTCTAACAAAATAGTTCAAAAGCAATCCTTAAAACTAAATCAGCCACTCATGGTCTCCATAACATCA
>JANQAP020593348.1:0-14097 GCA_026874005.2 Erythroxylum coriaceum | reverse complement strand
ACACATTAACTAATTCTTCCAAGGATGTACATGAGTCTTGATAGGAAGCTTTTGGTCTGTACAGGAATTATTATGCTTCTTACAAACTATTATGGAAGTAATTCGGCTAATTATCCCATCCATAACAAAAGTAGGTTGATCAGTCCAAACATTGTTATAGGATTAAGAATGTGCATTAAAGAAAAAATTACTTTAATCCATATCAAATTTCTTTTTTAATCACAAACACGAAACAAAGAAATGAAAAGATGACAAAATAACTAAAAAGAAATCAACTACAAACAAATATATACAAAACACCAATTAAAATTAATAACAAAAACTAAACACCGCATTCCCTGGCAACGGCCTCAAAATCAACAGGCGCATCGTAACGTTAGTCAAAATAAAATAACTAGACTACTACTATAGCAGTGGTGAGTCTAGGTCGATCCCACATGGAGTGTTCAATTAGCTTATGAAAAGAAATTAATTGATGTTTAGGTAATAGGGGGTTTTGGATTTAATAAGAAATAAAATAAAATAAACCTAATGAAAACAAATTAAAGAAAACATATGAAAAATGATAAAATTGGGGAATTTGGTAGGGATCCGATTCTTTGGTTCAATCTCGGCCTACACCCAAATTAAGCATAATTCATTGATTTGTTGTTCTTTTATCTCTCTTAGCAATTATCAGTCGTAGATTAACAACAAACTTTGTTAATCCTGACTTTTCCTTAGATATTAGTTAATTACGAAGTGCTCGTTAATTAACCCTAGCTATCAAGAAAACTAGAATAAGCTCTCTAAGTTTATCCGGACAATAGCCTTACGAATAAAAAAAATAGACCAATCTAGGTAATAATCACACAAGCTCGGATTATTTAACCTACGTTATATTATCTCTAATGATTTGGAATCACTAGTCGCTACACATGAATCGAGAATACAACAATTACATATTGCATTCGATTCTAGCAATAGATTTTCATAAAAAACGATTCAATAAAGTATTAAAATCATCATCATTCAAATACCTAATCAATCAACACAAGATAATATAATCAATTTGTAATGAGAGAAAGAAATAAAAAAATAAAAAAAATACACTTGACCTGAATTGTCGACATCAATGTCACCTCTAAACTGATGTAAAAAAAGCTAGTTCTCCATGGGTCTATCCTAAAAAAATGCTTCAGCCCCTGCAATAAACCCTAGCAGAAAACCCCTTCAGTTCTTCACTCACTGCTGCAAGCTTCTTCTATCTTTACTCCTATTTAACAAATAAAAACTTGTCTACCTACACTATTCATGTAACTCTTCTCCTAGCTGCCTACTCTATTTGCTCTTTCATGTTACTGTAGCGTGATGTGACGATTAAAGATTAATGGCCCAAGTTACTATTCACCTTTCTTTCACTTAACCCTCACTCTGCATTTTGAGCAAAGCGCTGCCTACATTGCATGAAACTCAGACATGGTTTGCATCTTTCGCAGATGTTTGCTCTTGCCTCTAGCTGCTATGCGTCGTCATTTCTGCTTGTTATTTGCTGCTCCTTGCTTGGTCTGACATTCTCTTAGCACTGTCGTTTTGCTGCTGACTTTCTCCTTATGCGCTGTCATTTTCTTCTTCAGCTGTTATTGATTTTGTTCTTCATTTTTCTAGCAAGCACTTTTAATTTTTCTTTGTATTTTGATTTTTTTCTTCTTCTTGTCTTTTAATTTTTTTTTCTTCTTGCTCCATAAAGACAAGTGAAAATTAATCTTTGAAAAACGACTCAAATATAGTGCTTTCGACTCACTTTAATTTCTTTGTTTCCAAATTATACCTAAAATCATATATGAATTAAAGTGAGCATCTTAAGCATTTCCATATCATTAATCGCTAAGTGTAAATGACTAAATGTATCAACAACTAAACACATATCAGTTCCATTATAAATGTAGGGCACTTCAAAGTCATCTTACCATTCAACCTTGTAACTTCTAAACTTGATTACATTTTTTATGAGGTATTATGTTAACTAATTTAGAGAAAGTTTCCTTTTAAGAGTTCCTTCTCTCTAAGAATCATCACTTTTGAAAGATTAGTTCCCCAATTTGGAGATTTTCATATTTTGTTTTATGGGTGTTTAGCTGCCTAACCCTTTCCTGGTGTGCTTCATTTTTAATATAGGTGACATCTCTGTGATCTTCAATTATGTCAAATTCTAAGCAAAGTTGGTTATCATTTTCCTAAGGATTATATTTTTGGACTTTAAACTTAATGATTTTAGCTTTATAGGAATAAATAATTCAACTTTGAAGGAAAGAAGTATTATAATTGAACTTTAAAGATGCATCTGAGGTATAAATGGGTGAAGGACCTTCTAAAGAATTACCCATCTTTGGTTAAATTTCCTGAGGCATGTGTAATTTATTTCTTCTCCTTATTTTTATCACTTTGTAACTTTAGATATGCATGGTATACTTCTTTTTCTTCTTCTTCTTCTATGATAACTGTCTGATTAACTTACACTATTATTGGCTTTGATTGATCTTTATAAAATATTTCTCAATGGACAACCCTAGTATTGGCTCTAAATTTAAAAAGGTGGCCAACATTGTGATTTAGTTACCTAGTTATTAACTCGATGCTTTCATGTATATTCTCTTTTATCTATCTAACCATTTTCTTATACCTGACCAGGTTATTTCTTTTAACTCATAAGTTTCATTTACCCAAATAGTAGCGCTTCATATTCTACTTTATTGTTGGATATTTTAAACTTATTTCACACTATGTACTGTATAATGATACCATCAAGCTTTCCTAATATATTGTTACATCATAGTCTTTTTCACTCATTACAATTTTTTTTTACATTTTTCTATGCCAGGTGTTTATTACTAGGTGTATGATTATTATGGATTTTGATAAGTTCTAATTGTAGCATATCTTTAGTATGAATTTGGAAAGCATTATGCTTTTGTTTTGATTTTTTTATCATATTTGGTACTTAAAATGACTTATATTTAGTTTTAGGTCTTGTTTGAGTACCTTAAGGGGAAGGAGCAAAGTTGGGAAGACTTAAATTAAGTTTCAACTATTTTGTAGACTTTTAGTTAAAGACAATGAACACAGTACCAATATGGTACCATGTCCATTCCTATGTCCTAACAAGCCATATTTTGTTCTTGGGCAAGTTTTTTGCATGAAAAATGTGGCACTAACTTGTCCCTATGTTCTTTGTATGTTCGACAAGAGAGCATTATGTTTCTCTGGGCATCTACAACTTCCTATCATGTTTTGGCCATATTTTCCAACATATGAAAAACACATAACTGTGTTCAGACTCATGTTAGCAATATTTGTTATAGAAAAGAATCTGAGAGGGGTCTTAAGTAAGACAGGATCCTAAGATAATCTTGTGTTTAGTTTGTTTTGGGAAAAAATTATAAAGTTTCATATTTTAAGAGAGAGATAATAAAAAATCAATTAGGAGATGACTTAGGATAACTAGGATTAAGGGAAGACCAATCTTAAAGAGGAAAACAAGAAGATTCATACAAGTTTCAATCCATAAGAATTCAAACTTCTTTCTTGTTTTATTTCTTGTCCTTTATGAGTTTTCTTTATTTTATAATGAACTAATTGGGATATAGATCTAAGTGGGAAAGACCTAGGACTTGATGTTTTAAATTTTGATTTACTGAAAGATTTTAGTCTTCTTGAGAATTGTTTAAGCTTATATTTTGTTGAATTGAAATTTACAGACCTTCTAATTCAATTTCAGATTTCATACATTTAGATTTAGAGATTATATGTATGAATAAATCACAACATGAACAATGAGAGTTGCATAGAAGCATAACATAAATATGCTATATTATGGTCAAACCTATCAAGGGAATTCACAAAGTGTAGTAATGCATTCTTAGGTATTTTAGTTAGAAATAGATTTTAGTCGATTAACTTAAGGATAGGAGTTATATTGCTCGAGAGAATATAGTTGTAAAATTGGAATATTCCTAAATGGTCCAAGAAACTATGATTAATCATTGAGTCAAGAAAAAATTCAATAAATAGGAAAGGTTTTAGGAAAATTCTTACCTAGATTTATTTATCTATTGGTTAATTTAATCTTATTCATTGCTTTGATTTGATGATTTAAATTATTTCCATTATTTTCTTTGAAACAATTATTAGTCTCATTAGATTAGATAATAAAATGACAACTATTGTTACTAATTTTAGTCCATGTGGGATTAACACTAACCTTATTGAGCTATACTATAGGAAATGATAGGTGATCTTTGCTAAGTGATTTCTTTGTGTTTTGTGTTTCATTTTTTTTATATCATATATCAAGATTTTAGTGTCATTATTGGGACTAAAATATTACGAAAGCTTTATTTTTATTAGTCTAATCAACTTTTTATTTGTTTTATATTTATTTTATTTTAGAAAAAAAATTGTATGATCACGTAATTATAGTTCTATTGCAAGTCTAGGTTCTCTAGTGTATTAACATGAGCAGTCTTGGAGTTTCACTTAATTTAGATCTAGAAACAAAATATACATTACTTTGAAAACTGAGAGAAAAAAAAACTTAAGAATTTAAATGCAACTACTAGGCACAAAGGCTGGTCAAAAAGGTAATCACACAATCAGGGATTATGCTAAACCTTCACTACTAGGAATTTATTTTAGCATTATTAGAACAAAATTCAAGATTAAAAACTTTGAGATTAAACCCAACATGATCTAAATGCTTTAGTAGCTGATGCAATTTGATGCGCTATTGGATAAAGATCCCAACTTGCACAATGCAAATTTTCTAGAACTTTATAACATAGTTAAGCTTAATGGAGTTTCAAATGATGCTATCTGATTAAGATAGTTCTCTTTTACATTGAGAGATAGAGTTAAATCATAGCTAAAGTCACTATATCCAAGATCCATCACCATAAGGAATGGACTGGCTGAGAAACTCTTGGCCAAGCACTTCATACCAATACATGTGACAAAGCTTAGGAATGATATTTTCTCCTTCCAAAAGTTAGAAGGTGAGACCTTATATGAAACTTAGGAGAGATAGAAAGAAATACTGAGAAAATTCCAATACCATCGTCTTGATTTAGTTAGGTAGATGCAAACACTCAATAGAAGATTATGCTACCTAAACAAATAGTTGATATATGCAACTTTAGGGGGAATCACCATCTTTAAGAACCCTGAGGAATTTTAAGAGCTTATTAAAAACATAGCAATAGATGACTATTTATGGTAGAATTTGAAACCCAAGCCTAAAATAGGTGGCATCCATATTATTGATATGGTGGAAAAATTAGAGGCAAAGCTAGAAGTTGTTAGCAAGAAAATTTACCAAATAAGTATGACAACAGAGCGAGTGTAACATAATTTATGACCTTTTTACTATAAAACCCCCTAATCACAAGTATCTAGCAACTTACAATTAGGTTCATCAGTTAAAATAAGTTCATTTTATTTATAGACAACCCCAATATCAATACAAAGATATATAAACCATCCAAATTTCTTACGAAGTAATCAAGGAAAACTCACTAGCTTGTCTTTAAAAGTTAAATTTCAAGGATCTTGTGGCTAATTTTGTTATTGTATATGAGGTTGGATTACAAAATCAAGATTCATTCATTTGAAACTAAAAATTGCATATTGAATAACTCAATAGCTTGTCTACAAAAGTCAGCTAAATACTCTTCCTAGCAACATGAAGCCAAACCTAAAACAACAGGTGAATGTGATAACCTGCTGAGTGGAAGGGAGTTAAAGGTTAAAGAACCTAAGGCAGGAAAGAGGAGAAATCTAATACATAAAAGGAGAAGGTTTATGAGAAAGTGCAATAGAATGAGGATAAAGAAGAGATAAAGAAAAATGTTGTCAAGAAGTATAAACCATCACTTTCATACCTGAGCAAACTCTAAAAGGATTGAAATAAAGATCAATTTAGTAAATTTTAAAGCTTTTTAAACAAATTCATATTAATATCCTTTTGGTTAAAGCTATATCACAAATTCCATAGCACATTAAATTCCTAAAAAATCTCATTTTGAATAAGAAGTAACTTAAAGAAGTGTCAACAATTACTCTAATTAAGGAGTGCTCTAACATCATATAGAACAAGAAAAATTAAAAGATAAAAGATATAAGGAGTTTTACTATCGTTCGTAACATTAATAGCATGTTAATTAATAAGGCTATTAATGGATTTAAGAGCTAGAATTAATATGATGCCTTATCACGTGTTTAAGAAATTAGATAAGCCTTTAGTTTATTAATAAATTGATTCAGTATCCTATAGGTATAATATAGGATATGTTCGCTAGGGCTAAAAAATTCATATTTACTATGGACTTTATGATATTGGAAATGAAGGAAGATAAAGATGTTCCCTTGATCCTAGGATGACCCTTCGCAGTTAATGCCAAGGCATTGAGAGATGTGTATGAAAAAAAATTGATCCTAAGATTAGGGGATAAGGAAGTATTATTTAAAAGATTTGAAGTAATGAAATCCACCTTTGATAATCATGGTATTTTTTTTCTATTTGAAGGTGATTCATACGAAATTTTCTCATATTATATATGAAACAATCATATAGGATCTCATAGTGGCATATATCATACAAGAAGAATCAATGGAGATTGAGTTAATGGGTGAAAGAAGAATGTTGAGGCAATTAATAGACATTAAAATAGTATCATCAAAAGTTTGGGTGAGGAGTTACTAGGTTAAAAGCTGAACAGAAGTCCAACTACATGACTTATAAATAAGTGCTTGTTAGGAAGCAACCTAATAGTTAACTATTTTTTTTTATTTTTGCAGTGTTTAGGATTTGTAATAGTAGTTTTGAAGTGTTTCCATAGTTTTAAAATCATAGATTAAAATGCATTTTGATGAGTTTTGATTACTTCCTCATGGTTATTTATTTTAGGATCAGTGTAGTATGATTTTGTAAAATCACCTTTAGAAGTCGAGAGCAATAGAAATAAACATGGTAGTTGACACAACATCGTATACATCCTATGTTCCCTAACACCCTTATGTGTCCTTCATCTTGTTAGAGCACACCAAGTTCTATTTGATAATTTGAGAGTACTAAAGATGAATACAGGGTAAACACATCTTACATACCATTGTTGATGAACACCCTCACATGTTAGATTTGTGTCCTTATTACTTGAAGAAGTAATGAGCACTAATATAAAACATTACCTTAACATTGTCTACTATAGTCCTTATGTTTTCCATCTAATTTCATATATAAAAACACAAACAAGGTATGCCCCTATATTAGACCAGGTAAAATCTAACACATTGCATGCATAACACAGAGAATGATAAGTTATGTTTATGTTTTTTCTAACTATAGAAGCAGATAGGATCCTCAGGAAACATGATCATAACATGATCCTTGTGGCCACTGTGATTCTTAACACATTAATATATAGAGGCCATGTTCATTCTAGTGCAAAAGTTAAATGTGGAGTTTTAACTAATATGATCATAAAACTGGTCCTTTTTTTTGACTATATTAGTCATATGTTTTCTTTGTTTCTTTTAGTGGTTGTTTACTGATTTAATATGGGACCATGCTCCCTTCGTGTATTCCTCATGCATTAAAAAAACTGACCCATAATAACTCTATATTTGTACATTTAATTAATATGCCTTTATGCAATCACTATGTAAGCCTCATGTACCTTAAACACTAGCCCATTTTACATCCATGTTTTAAAAATGACACCTAACATAGTATTGTGTAAAGACCATGTCCAATCAAGATTTAATACCATAGATAACGTTTACGATGTGACCTTCTCACATACACTTCTAACTTTTTTGTTAATTCCATTCCTCCCCTCAAGTTTCTTAATAAATTTTGACTATCTTAACTCTTTTTCTCCCTATTTTCACTCACCAAACATTAATATTTTAATTTTTATGCTTTATTCTTCCAAGAAATATCAAATTCTACAAAGTTAGGTTTGAGTTCAATCTAAGCATCATCTCGTATAATTTCATACCTAATGTGTGTCTAAACTTAGTGTATGTTATACTTGATTGTTTAATTATCCTATTATACTCATTATGGATTGTTTTAAGTTAAATTTGTGTTTTGCATTTATGAAATTATTGAAAATCCACTATATACAATTGTTTGGGGGTTATTTAGGTTTAATATGGTTAAATTAAGGAGTGAATTTTGGTTTTAAAGGGTTATGATCAATTTGCAAATGAAAATGGTTAATTGTGGTTTTGATTAGTATGTCCTATTGTTTTTCCCTTTTCTTTGGGATTAGGTTACCATTTTTACTTCAATTGTGGTTATGTATAGTTATTACATGATTGAAGTTATGGTTTGTTGAAAAATGCTCTATGGGATATTGATTGAATTCAAGAGTAAATATTTATGTTTCACCTATGCTAGTGACAATATTATTTTAATTTAATGTTTATAAATGGGTATAAGTGGTGTTTGATTGATGAGGTTAACATGTTAAGCGTGGATATTTACATAGGTAATTATTTAGTTAACTAGGGATTTAATTAAATATAGATTCATTTCAATCATTGTAAAAATATCATTTTACACTGACCATTTTTATTAAAAAAATGAGATCATATTTATCATGATTGTGAGCAATTTTCTCTTTCCTTTTATAGGTTACTTATCAAATGTGATGAGATAATCGAGGATTGTGGTATAGAATAGGCGAGAAAAAGAGCATCCCAACTATAAGAAGAAGAGAGTTACAAATTATACCTTAAAGGAAGTCACTCTTAAGGATCCAAAGCATTAACACCTATCTGCAGCTAATATCCCAAAAATAGAAATATTAGCCAATGTGCCACCGATTGAGCAATCATATCATCCACTCCTCTACTTCATGATTGATCTTCAACTGAAGTGATACTAGACTCTTTGAACAAATAAATTTGAGATGTTATATTATATAGACTCAGGAGTCTTGAAAGATTTAGACTTGGAGACTAGGTTGCGGTGGTGGTGGATTTATGATGGTTGATTAGAGCCAATATATAGGGAGTTGATATTGGAGTTTATATAAATATTTAAGTGGATGAGAATTGATTGGGATGTGGACTCAGTCATATTATTCTGGCTATAAGGAATCCATTATCACTTTAACTACAATCAATTAAGTGTCCAAGTAAAATTACACACCGAGAAGCATATGCACACTATACATATTGACCAAAATTAAGGAGATTAGGAATCTCTAAATATTCATTTCATGAAATATTGGCATGCGGTAGCTATTATTTATCCTTATTCATCTATCAAGCTCAAGGCCTCTAGTTTTCATTACCTCGCCATGAGGTATATGCATAATTTTCTCATACATTCATTATGTGTATGACAGAACAACAATGGTGTAGTCACTTGTTGAGGCTTGTTCTTCCTTCACTACATGAGACATAAAGTATAATGCCCATTGGGATATGTTTTTATTCAGCTTATTTAGGGCTACTTACATTGATCGAACTTTGATGCAATTACTCATCAATTGGTTAGCAAGGAGAATGGGAGTGTTGGGTGATAAGTGAGAGTTAGTGGTTGTTTTCACTCCCTTCTAATCAATATGGAGATTTTTAGGGGGATGAAGATCATTAAACTTAGGGTAGATGCATATAAACAACACTTTTCACTAATCAGAGAACTACTTAGGGTAGTTGAGAACATCATTGTACAAAGAGATTAGGATAGGGATAAGGAGTTGGAGAGAGCTCTGATACCATCCTAACTCCAAGCATGTCACCACACACTAGAATGTATATAGAGTAGTTTGTGCATTGGATTAGATATATGATAGTGAGGATGGTACAATATATGGTTGTCAAGATACTATTATGATCAGTCTATCCACGATAACTAGCAAATGTAATGCTTAAGCTAGAGACTGAGGCTTAAGGTGAGATCACCCCAGTAAAGGCAAAGCTTAAGCAAGAGATTAAAGATTAAGCAGAGACATAGCTGGCAATTGTAGAGCCTGAGCCAATGACTAAGCCATATATGGAGACTAAGCTAACAGCTACAAAGTTATTATCTAGTGACTTAGAAGATATGACCTTGGTTGATGATGTGGTCAAATCTTAGGTGAAAGTTCCCTATGTTCCTTTATCAAATCCACCATCGCAGGACTGGAACCATTGTTCATATATGTTTTATTTTTCTTTTAATCCTTGTGATATTATAATTATATAGGATAACAATTTATTTTTAATGAGCATTGAGGGAATTTAAAAAATCTTACAATGTTCATTTACTTTATATAAGAGAAGTATCATTTATTTTATTTTATTTTCCTCCCCTTTTTTGTTTACTTTCATTATTCTTTTGTGATATGTACATTAAGGATAATGTATAAATTAATTATGTGGGAGGGGATTAGCTACCATGCTTATCACTTATATTATGATTAGCTTAATAAGGAACAATTTTGGAAATTTGTTTAAACATTGGAAACATATTACTTGAGATAATTCATTAAAATAATTGCTTAAACATTGAAAGCATATTACTTGAGATAATTCATTATAATCTTGATTATTATTATGGTTCAAAATGTAAAAGCAATTAGTTATGAACTTTGAGGATTAAGCTGGTTTTAATTTGCCTCATTAATTTTTAGAATGGATACTTGATTTATATGATGATACTTCTTATGTAATTTATATATACATTAAGTTAAACACGAATTCTATTTCCTCATATTCAGTATCCTAAAAGAAATATAAATAAAAGAGCATAAAATAAATTCACTCCACTGGCTTCAAATTATAGTAAAAACTAAATAGTGGTGCTAGTAGACATTTAAAACAATGACCTAATTGGCTAACTGAGAGCATTTATAACAAGATTTCTACCCTCATTTCCATAGGTTAGATGACTTTCAAATAAGCTTTAAATGCTCTTGTGTTGATTTAAATTTAACTTTTTTACTTATCATTCAATAAGGCTTATAATAATTTCGAAATTGAAACAAATTTTCTAACGTATGCTTATTTTATGTATTATCATGAATTTCAAAAAAAGAGTTGAAGTTTAAAAGGCTGAATTGATTTATAACTTGATGGAAGTACCTAAATGTCTAACAATTTGATAAACTTTGCATTCAACAAGTAGTGGAGAATCTTAATTAATATGTTTGATTTGTTAAATGCTTTATAGAATTGCCTCCTATTTATGTTTTGAATAATAAAATTAGTTTACTTAAAGGTAAGTAAACTCTTAAGTGTAGGCAAAATTTGATAAGTGCTAATTGCACTGTGCTTTTAGCATGATCATTATACCTGTGCTTTGATGTTTTTCATTGTATTTGATTTTTAAAATGACTGAAATTTGGTTTCAGGTCTTATTTCAATCCCTCAAACGAAAAAGAATGAACTCGGGAAGAATTAAGTTAATTTGAAGTAACTTTGGAATTATTTTAGGAAAAAGACTTAGAATAGATTACTAATATAGCATTGCATTACTCCTTGTGTACAAAACATGTCACAATCTATTTTAGAAGAGTTTTTACCTGATTAATATGACATTAACATGGACCCATGTCTAGATTTATTAATAAGGCGTCATTCTATTTCTCTAGGAATTGCCAATATCCTACCATGTTAAGTTATTTTTGCTAACTTGATAAAACAAAACTTATGTTTAGACTTGTGCTAACTATGTTTTATGACATAAAAGAATCTAAGAGGGTACCTAAGTAACATGAGAGGCTAACACAGTCCCAAGTTTAGCTTGTGTCAGCAAAAATTTTTAGGTTTCATATTTTAAAATACGGATGGATGAAAAAAGAGGAGAGTTTGCTAGACTAGTTTTTTAACTAAAAAGCCAATTAGGAGGATATTTAAAGTAGTAGTGATTAAAAATAAACAGTTTTGGAGAGGAAATCAAGAAGATTTATTAAGAACATTCATGATTCAAGTCATGAGAATTCAAAATTTTTTTCTTGTGTTCTTTCTTATTCATTGTAGATTTTATTTATTTTATTATGAACTAATTAAGATATAGATTTAGGTAGGATGAATCCTAGGACTTACTGTTTTGAATTGGTTCTTTTATTTAATGAAAGATCTCAGTTTTCATGAGAGTTGTTCATGATTATATTACATTTAATTGAAATTTGCCATCATTTAATTGAGTTTACAAGTTCATATATTATGATCAAAAGATTATATGTATAGATAAATCACAATATGAATAATGAGAGTTAAATGAAAACCTTAAGATAGAGTTCTAGTTTAGGGTCAAAATATAACATAGGAATTCACAAGACAAAGTGATGCATTCTTAAAGGTTTAGATTAGAAAGAGATTTCAGTCAATCAATTTAAGAGTAGGAGCTATATTGCTTAAGAGAGAATACAACTATAAAATTGAAATTTCTACTGGTATAAGAAAGTAGGATTAATTATTGAGTTAAGATAAATTCAAGGCATGGAAAAGGTTCTAAGGAAATTGTTACCTAGATCTTATTTATCTATTGGTTACTTTAATCTTATTATTTTAACTTGGTAATTTAAATTAGTATTGTTCATTTTCTTTAAATCAGTCGCTCATTTCATTAGATTATATAATAGGAAGACAATCAGTAACAGTAGTTAGTCTTCATTGGATCTACATTAGACTCATCTAAACTATACTATGGGAAATGATTCATAAACTTGCCTTTATGATTCTTTATTATTGTTTTGTTTTTCATTTCATTTATATCACATCATCCATCTATTATAAAAAACATAATCATGAAACCAATTTAATCTTAAACGAGTCATTAATTTGAAAAAAATAAATTAAATTAAATTAAATTAATAAGCAAAACTTAACTAGTCAAGGTGATAGATAAAAATAAACAATTAGTAGATAGATAAGACTTAGATGTAAAATCCCTTTAAATTTTTATTATACTTGAATTCTCTTAATTTAATGATTAATCCTGGTTATTTAGACCAATAGAACTTCATAAATTACAACTATATTTCTTTTCAAACAATACAGTCCCTATCCTCAAGTTAATTGATCACAATCTCTTTTTAATTAAAACAATCTAAGAACACAATAGTTCGCTTAATGAATTCTTATAATATCTTTCATCCTAACTCATAAAGATCATATACATTTAACTTTAGCCACCAATACAACCCTTATTATTCATGTTGTGATTTATTCATACATATCATCTCTCGATCTTAATATATGAATCTAGTTATTGAATTGTTAAATCTCATTCCTTCAATTCAACACAATATATAAACATAAATGATTCTAAAAAATAAGAATCTTTCATTAAATCCAAGAAATCAATTCAAAACATAAATTGTAGGGTTCTTCTCATCAAAATTTATATCCCAATTTAGTTCATAATAAAACAAAAAAAGCAACAAAGAATAATAAAGAAACACAAGATGAGAAAGAGCTCATGGTTCTTGACTCTTGATGCTTATTGAGTAATCTTAATGGAATCTTGATTTTATCCAAAATTGCCTTTCCTTAATGTGCTCTTGAGTCTCTTCATCCTTTGGACTAATTTTTGGTCCTCCTAGAAGTATCTCCATTTTTTTTTATCTAAGAAACTTCATTCATTAAAAATGTCAAGTTTCAGCATCAACCCTCAAAGAGGCGGGCTAGAATAGCCTAAATCAAACTGCAAAATCAAAAATAAACCCCTCAGTAGATGGGTAAAGAAAGTATAGCCATAAGGAAAAGAAAAATTCAGCTTAACCAAGAAATCCACAACCCCATTAGCCTCCTGAAAAATATGATCGAACTAAAAATCTGCAAGCTATTGAAGTAGAGTACGACAGTTCCTCACAACCGGACATACATGTCTATCCTCCTCTCCTGCTCGTAAAATATCCCAAGCTTCCCAAGAGTCAGGCTCCACATGAATATGCCTCACACGAGCCTGAAGAGCAAACTGTAATCCTGCACAAATACCTCCCAACTCCTCCTGTATACCCGAACACGGACCTAGATACTGGAACCCGGTCCACGGGCCCGACATCCTACGTGACATCTGGACCCGTGGCCCACGGGGGAGGGATTCCCCACCAGTGATACTTA
>JANQAP020593163.1:0-14098 GCA_026874005.2 Erythroxylum coriaceum | reverse complement strand
CTCGCGCGCGCGACGCTGCCGATCGATTTTGCCGATCTCCCTTTTTCCGACCTCTATCCAGTCTTTTGTGTATAACTTCTGCGTCCGACCTCCGATTGACTCCATTCTCGAAGCGTTGGACCCCTAAAACAATTTTCTACCTCTCCATACCAAAATTAGGATTTTTCAGTGCTCATAGGAGAAATTCATTAAATGATTATATTCGTTTTAAGTATCACTGGTGGGGAATTCCTCCCCCGTGGGCCGCAGGTCCAGATGTCACTCAGGACGTCGGGCCGTGGACCCGCCCGGGGAGGGGTCCCAGCAATATTAATGCCGAAGAACATAGTTAAGTATATCTACATTGTTTCTGACATTCTTTCTCTCTTTAAGGATTGATTATATTATCCTATGTTTATAGATTTGGGTTTTCATATATGAATGATCATTACTCTCATTCTAGTTAGATTGTTTATGTATAAACCCATTATTATAATCTTGAATGCAATATGTAGATGTTGTGTTTGGATTCATTTGTGGTAACTAATGGTGTCAAATCATTAGGGATAATGCAACCTTGGTTTAATGACTAGAGTTTATATAATTGTTGCCTTAATGACTATGTTTTCTTAACTTATAATATGATTGTCTGATTAAATCTAGAAAGCTTGTTTTAGGTTGTCCGATAGTTAGGTTTAATTAAAGAGTATGTTTTAGCTAAACATGATTTAATGGAAAATAGAGGTTAACAGAGCTTATTGTTAACCTACGATTAATAGTTGATAGGAGAGGTAAGATAATAATAATTCAGTGAAGTATGTTTATTTATATGTAGGTCAGGATTGAGCTGATGACGAATTTTTATTCATCACTTTTCATCATTTTTTAATGTTTTCTTTAATTTGTTTTCGTTATTTTAGTTTCATTTTATTTTCGTATTTGAAAGCTAACAACCCCCCATAACCTAAACACCAATTATTTTCATTAAAAAAAAGCTTTACACATACTCTTTATGGGATTGATCTCGACTCATCACTATCTATAGTTTTAGGTCTAGTTATTTTGTGAAATGTTACTACGTGCTACCAAGTAGGTTCTTAAGGATTTAGTTATGGAAAAGAAACCTATTTTGATGGGACTACTTGAAGTTATTAGGAAGCTATTAAGTTATTAGGAAGGGAATGATCTTTTGGTTTAAATCATAAGCACCATTATAATGGTCACATAGTTATTGCTTTTAACAGGAATAAAGTGTAAGTTGTGGTCTATAGAAGCTCAAATTAATTTATTCACCTAAATTGTGTACTGGAGAATTGTGAAAGTTCTTTTGATATTAACATTTTCTATGCATCCAATTTTGGATTCCAACAGATGAAGCTTTGGGAGGAACTCACTAGTGTTAGCTACTCAATTATGAGACCTTGGATTCTAGTTAGAAACTTCAACTGTGTAATGCATTTTCCAGAGGCACAGGGGTAAAGAGTGAACTTCTTTGCTTGTGGTAAACAATTTGAAAATGTTACAGCTAAGTTAGAAGTTATAAACCTAAAACTCCTAGGAAACTTATTCATTTGGAGGAACAAGTAAATGGAAAAAATACTTTATAAAGAAAATCTTTATAGAATTCTAGTTAACAAAAGATGGTTATGTGAGCTACCTAACTCCTATGCCTTGTTTGGATGCCTTTGTGCTTTGATCATTTTTACATGGAAGTTCAAAATCTTATTCTCCATCACCTTATAAAACTCCTTTCATATTTGACAATTTTCTATCCTCCAATGAAGGTTTTTTTAAAGCTAGTTAGTAAAGTTTACAACAATTGGATATCTGGTTGTAAAGCTTTTCAATTTATGAGAAAACTTCATATCTTAAGAAATATATTAGTCTTTTATAAAGCTTCGTGTTCTTAATACTTTATCTCAGCTATAATAAACCAAAAATAGCGCATAAAAATGTTTAAGAAGTTTGCTACCTCCACCCTAATAACCATATCTTAAAAGTTAAAAAAATCAATAATCTAGAAAAATATAACAAAGCTTTCTTTAAACTTAATTCTCTTATTCTTGAAAAGGCAAGAGTGATTTGGCTTAGAGAAGGTAACTCCAACATTAAATTATTTCATAACTATGTCTTGGAAAGAAGAAACAACAATTGTATTCATTCCTTACTATATGAGAATGATCAATTGATTTTTGACATTTCCTCTATTGAGAACTTGGTTCTTAGTTTTTTACTCCAATCTATTTGACTCTACACTACCTATTAGGTGCAATCTTCAAGATCTTATTTCTCTAATTAGCTATGATGAATTCAAAAACTTTATTTAAACAATTAGATTAAAGCCTCCATACCATAAATAAAATGAAGCATAAGGAATTAGAAGGACTCACTCACAAAAATTAATGGAAAATAATACATTTTAAATATAAGGAGTGACCCTTGATAACAACTCATATATTTGTAGCATAATCAGTTCACCCATTCTATACAACTTTAGGAGGAAAGACTAATATGAATTAGTTTGCAAAACAAATGATATGCCTCCTCGATAACTTTTTTTTCTTTTATTCTTTTATTCTTCTCTTTTTTTAATAAAAAATGAAAGAACTACATCAACGATGGAATTCATTGATAATAGACAAAAATTGCAGTCCATCAATTATAACCAAACTACAGATATGCATGCCCCCACATTTATGCTCTTGTGCTTCAACAAAAATCAATAATTACAAATGTTTCACTAGCTTTAAGGCTTTAGTAAGACATTTTTTAGGTATAAGGGCTCATAATTTGGTTAGCACAAAAAGAAAAGGCTAATAAAGCTTAAAGGGGCTCAACAAAAGGAAAAATCCTATCATTAGGTAGGCCATTTGGCTAATATATCTCGTAAAAAAAAGAATGCCTATATCATTTTCATGTTAATGCATGTGATAACAAATTTATCTCGAATAGAAAATAAAGGAAAAGTAAGGATGTACATATCATGAAAGACACACATGAACAAAAGATAATGAGACTAATATGGATGTGTAAGTCCAAAAGGCTCAAAGTCTCACTAGCTTATGTCTACCCACAAGTCACTACTCTTTTAAAGAAAACGTATATTAAACAATCGCAGGAGTAAAAATAGATGTCCGAATCGCCATGATTTGTTTTATTAATTATACTCTCTAATTATAATTATATAGTCCTAGAATCAACATAAAAAGAGAGAATTTTTTAGAAAACATGTAAACCGAACTTAAAAACATATAAGAAACAAACTCAAAAACATTCATGATAAATAAGATCCTTACCCCCATAATTGTAACTTACATTGTCCTCTAATGTAACATTAAATATAAGAAATGGAGCATTCAACAAAAACAACAAATGTGAAAATGTAAAGGAAGAGGAATAAAATTCCCTTAGGTTGCCTCCCAAGAAGCACCTCGGTTCATTGTTGTTTGCTCAACTCTATGTTTTCCTTACCATGTGACAAAATTTTGATCTCTAGAGATCAAATTATACAGAGTATTAATAAGGGGATCTCGTGACTACTATACATAAACACTAACAAACACGAAAAAATTAAAGAAATAACTGTAAAAAATAATTATAAGCAAATATATACAAAAAACACCAATTAAATTAAAAAAACAAATCACTTCACTCATAGGTAATAGAGCCAAAATTCTTGATGCACTTTAAAAACACTAGAAAATAAAACCTAACTCTGTATAACTAAATTTGTAATACTAGTGAGCAGGGATCGTATCCACAAAGAGTGTGCATCTAAATTTTGTAATAAATAAAACAATGTTTAGGATTTTTAGGGGGTTTGGTTGAATTTGATTATCAAAATAAATTAAAACTAAACTATTACATGTAAATCGAGTCAAACAGTACAAAAATATAAAAATTAGTAATGGTTTAAAATCTATTTCACAATTCAATCTCAACCTTCACGAATGAGCATAATTAATCGTCATGTTATTCTCGTAACTCTCTTTGAAACTATTAAACATAGGTTAATAATATGCTCTATTATCCTAGTTTTCCTTTAGGTTATATCTAGTTAGAACAAGCTCTTTAATTAGGTCTAGCTATTCATTAAGGAATCTGTTTCATTCCTTTTTCCCATATAAATTCTAGATAAGAGTGTAGTTGTCCTAATCTCTCCTTTCACTTGTTCAAATATGGAAAGGGCTCTTTTCAACTTGAAATCTAACAATTCTTTAGGGCTTAATGGGCTTACTTCCCCTTTTTCCTAAAAATCTTAGTACTTGATCAAAGGGGTAGTAATAAATATAGTATTGAGCTTCTTTGACAAAAGCTACTGACTCAAAGAATTCAATAAGTTTATTATTTTTCCCCTGATATTCATAATCCTCCTACTTTGACAGAATTATCTAACCTAGGAGAAGTAGTGCTAACTTAGAGAACTCTCTAACCTAAGGGTAATAGTTCCAACAAATGCTAAGATAAGGCAAGTGATCAAAGAGGATAGATGGTATTGGCCATTCCACTCCTCAAGGTGATTCGAAGATATACTTGAACACATGCCATACTACTTCATCAATAGCTCCTCTCTATACTATATTCAACGACTACCAAATAATTCAAGTAACTTCATGGCTTTCTTTTACAAATAGCTACTAGTAGGTAACTTGTCTAGAAGGAATTATCACAAAATTGTGTGGATCCATCACACTACTTCATCATGGATAGCCAATTCCATGAGATTGAGTACTACAGATAAACTTAAGTTCCTCATTAAACACCTAAAATGTGGTCTATGCAAGCTAGAATTAGAAACTTATAATCATTTGTTTTTTAACTGCACATTCTCATCTACTTTATATAATTGTTTCCAAACTGTAATAGAAATGGCAGGACCTACTTAAAGGTGGAAGAATGTACTACCTAGTATAAAAAACATATAATTTAGGAGTAAAGGTTATAGAAAGATATGCAGATTAGCATTTGTGGTGCTTATTCACCATTTCTAGAGGGAAAGGAATAATGCTCTATTTGGATAGAATGTGATAGATGTTATATTAAGTTAAAGCACGCTTCTCCTAAGGTTGAGACTAGTAACTCTACAAAAAACATAGTTCGTAAAATTTTTTATGCAATGAGATATAGATTATGCTTGTAACTAACCCTATCAAGCTAGTTTAAAGTTAGTAGCTTTTAACTTCTTAGTTTATCCTTATTAGCTATAACTTGGTTGTTGTATATAGGATCCTTTCTCTATTAGTTCATTTATTTACTTTCTAAGAAAAGAATTCAGGATAATGTCCTATTACAACATCATCTATAAGATTATTTAGTTTCTCACCTTAAGGCTTAAGTTTTTTATTAAATCTCTTTTCAATATAAACAAGGATGCCTTAATTGATGGTAGGAATATTAAGGATAACATTCTTCTTGTGTAATAATTTTTAAGAACTATGAAAAGAGCTTATCTAGGTGTTATGGAATCAAGGTAGACTTACAAAAAGATATTGACTCAATTAGGTGGACCTTTATCATCCATACCCTATAAGCATTCAGTTTTATTTCACAATTACTCTTATTTGTGTCTTTCTGCATTCTTATCAATTGATCCACAATAAAGCTCATCAAAAATGAAAAAGGGATAAGGAAAGGAGACACCTTATTCCCTTATTTATTTGCCCTTAGTATGAAAGTTTTGTCTAGGAGTTTGAATCATTTTATTAATTTGGAAAGGAACTTTAAGTTTCATAATTATCATAAGATGTTGGATATTATTAGGCCAATATTTTGCTAATGATCTCATTTTTATTTCTAATATTGATCCTCCATTTAATTTCAGCACTCAGTATTGCTCTAGAAACATTAAAAAATCTTTCAATTTGAGTTATGTATAAAGACAAAAGCTATTTCTTTGTCTCTTTGTCTGCATCTCACCTATTGTGTTAAATTTCTCCTTTAACTAGTCTATAAGTTAAACAAATCCCCTTTACCTACTGAGGTATCATTATTTTGAATAAAATACCAAAAATACTTAGACTTTATGCCATTGATAGTTGCTACAACAATTCACTTTCAATTACTAGTAGAATCCAACTAATCAAATCTGTTATAAACTCCTTCCACACATATTGGTCAGTCATGTTACTCTTCCTTCTTCTTTGATCAAAATCGTTGAAAAAATTTTTAGAATAGTCCTTTATACTAGAATATTAGATAGTAGTTATGTTGCAAAATTTACATAGAGAATCATATGCTTACCCAAGGATGAAGTTAGTTTAAAAGTGATTCCTTTGAAGTCGAGTAATAAAGTCATAATGATAAAGTGGATCTGGAGAATTCTTGTGGACAAAAAAATTATTTTGGATTCAATGGATTCACTCTCATTACCTAAGTCAAGGAAATTTTTGGTCTTGTTCCCCTAAGTATCAAGCCTCATAGACTATGTAGTATCTTGTCAAGTTAAAAAGTTAAACCATGATGTGGTTCAAGTCCAAGCTAGAAGATGGTTTTAGTTCCTACTTTTGGTTTTGTAACTGGAGCCTACCCCTCAACTGATATTAACAACTTCACTTTGTTAAAGAATTTCATCCTAGTTAAGGCCTTTACTAAATAAGTTCTTTCAAAGAATATATTCATACTTAGCTAACCAAGCATAGATAGTTTATTGCAGACTACTCTGGAATATTTATGCACCTCTTCTATAAAGGACAAGATATATTGGATAGTCCATTCATATAGTAATTATTCAAATCTTCTTATATATTTACCTTAAGACCTAGAGCTCCTAGAGTGAAATTCCATAGAATGATATGGCTCTCGTAAGTTAACACAAAGTTATCTTTTATCTTATGTCTTATAGTCTAAGGTATTGTGATAGAATTTATGAATATATTGCAATTGATATCTTTTGTTTATGTTTTAGTGGTCTTGAGTCACTTGATCAACTATATTTTCAATGAGGCTGCACTATATTCTCATGAAATGATATCCTTAAAAGATTCCATTTTTTTGCTGATTTATAACTTGGCTTGAAATGCTTACTTGGATCACTTAAAGGAAATGAAATAACTAGTAAGAATACACTCATTTAAATCTTTATTTTTGGAGATTAATATATAAGATATGGTTAAAAGGAACTATATAATCTTTTAATGAAAGAAAAAGTATAAATAATAACTCTTGATAGAGCTCCTATCTCAAGTAAAGGAGTAAATATTGTTATACATTTTAGGCTCTCTCCTTAGTATCTCTAATAGTATCAAAGGACAACTAGTCATAAACTAGATGGAGAAGAAATGTAGTGAGAGACTAGTGATTTCTTGGAGACTCTAACGAGGCTCCAAGAATACCCAAAACAACACATCTCAATGACCTACACTAGCAAGGTACCAAAAACATAACACATACGTAGGAATCTAAAGTTGGAGCTCTTACCTTATGGGGTCACTCCTCCATGAGATCTTAATGCGTGATCTTCTACATCCATCACTGGTACTAAAGGTAAGTAGTCACGCAATGGGAGATATTAGCCAGAGCTTAAATATAGAGGAAGATCCATCGATTATCCCTAATTAGAGAAGTTATGAGTGAAGACAAACATGAAGATGAAGAAACTAAGCTCAAATAAGAAATCCCTTACCTCCTTAATTGTCAAGAGAAAGAGCTGACGGAGACTTTCGAGCCCTAATTCTGAAACTTCAGGAGGAACTTTAGTTGGGGGAATTTAGTTAACTCGTTTTAGCTTACGATGGTCATTCTCTAGCTTACGTTGTCATTTGGTCATTGTTTTGGTTATCCTTTTAGTAGGATAAGTGTTGTACTGAACTCCTTCCCCTTTTTAATTCAATTTAATTTTTAAAAAAAAATTCCCTAACAACTAAGGATCCTTCCGAAGTAGTCTTTTATTTCCCTAGTTAGTCATTGATTTTTTTCTCAATTGCTTGTTGTTGTATTTACTTTTATCCTTGTATTGGGCTAATAACTTTAAAGTTATTAATCCTTTGAATCTGGATTACAATTTTTTAACGTTAATCTACCTTTTTAATTTCATATAAAGCTTTGAATATATAAATAAATTATTATAAAATGAAGTACCTAACCTTTTGAGATTTTATTGTTTAAGTGTTTAGCCATTTAAAGTTTTTAGTTTAGTTTAGTTACCAACATTTGAAAATTCATATAACATATATCAAAACATTGTTTTCATTATCTTTTTATTGATGTGGATGATGAATGGAAACCAATTTAGCATTTAGTGGACATGTCACATCAGTCTAAAATAATGTAGAAAATTTTTTACTTGGGTTATAAAAATTTTGAAAGGTTAGTTATTAAATTAAAATTTTTGAAAGTTTTGGCTCTAAATTGAAAAACAAATCACAAAAGGTTATACACTTCTAAATTTATTATCATTACAAAAAAGTAAAGACAAAAATAGTTTACGTCTTTCTTCCAAAAGGCATATAATGATATAAATAATGTTATTCTTCCAAAAGGCTTGGCCTTGGATTAAAAATAGTGAAAATGATGCTATGTTAGAATTCTTTTAAGGTAGAAGAATGCTAATGATATGGAAGAAACCATTATTACCCTAATCCCTAATACTTCTAACCATGATTCCTTATCTAATTTTAGACTTATTTTATATTGCAATACCCTTTTCAAAATCATAGATAAACCACTTGCTTTGAGACTTAATTAGGTCATTGCTCCTCTTATAAGTGTTAGGCAGGGCACTTTATATAAGATTAGATAATTGGCTATAATATTCTCGTAGCTTAAGAACTCTTCAAAAGATATAACAAGAAGAATTCTCCTAAAAATTATTCCATTAAAACTAATTTTCATAAAGCATTTGATTCCATTATCTGGATGTTTACAATTCATATGCTAGAAGCCTTTGAATTCCATAATTATTATTTAAATAAATACACTAATAAATTTTAACCACTTGTTATTATGTTCTAATAAATGGTGTACCTATTAAAGTGCGTAAAAGAGGGAAAGGATTGAGGAAATGAGATCCTTTATCCCCTTACCTCTTCATATTATATGTGAAATCCCTTTTTATATATGATAGATAGATATTTGACTATATTTTTAGACCCATATTTGATGTATTTTGCTTGATATTTAATACTTCTATCATATATTTAGTAATTAATGCCTTTCAAGTGTGTGTACATATTATAATTGCCTTCATAAACTTAAAAGAGAAGAATTTAGATGAAAACACGGTATAAAACAAAGATTTGACACATAAAAGTGATTCACGGCTGTGTATTAGGTCATGTACATCTCCCAGGCTGTGCAATTTTATGCTTTTTAGACAATTTGGTGAAGCACAAGCTAATGCATGATCATTTAAGAGACCGTACATTAACTAAAACCCTTAAATTCAATGTATAAAGATGGGAGTAGAGACTTGAGATGAAGAGGAGATCATAGGAGGCGTTCTTAACTTTTATAGGCAATTCCAAGTGTGATTGTGAGCTAGAGGAGTAGGAAACACGAAGATTTTATCGACGAATCCATTAGAATACAAGATCAGAACTCTACGTCATCAAAAAACTTGATAAAAGACAATTAAGGATATTTACAATTATATTATGATTTTTTCAATTCAGTTTTCTATTTATGTATATCTGATTTCGTGTTTGTCGATGTGTAACTAAATATTTCATTAGTATTTATGTTAGATAAACCCTATTTGATACTTGAACACATTTTTCTTATTTTGTTAATGCAATTGATGGATTGATTTGTCATAAATCACTTGCTTGTTTTATTTATGTTCTAGTAATTTGGAATATTAGATCATAATCTGATTTCATATGCAGCGATTGAGAAATCCTATGTTTGAATAGATCCATAGTAATTGGAAAGAGTTAATTGCACTCCCAGAGATAAGATGACATAAATATTCTAGATTAGGGCCAAACTTAATAGAGGGACTCATAAATTAGTAACGCAATCTTATAAAGTTTAACCTGAGTAATTCAGTTAGAAACCTTAGGATTAGTTATTAGTAGACTCAAGGTTAGCTACTAGCATACCATAGGATTCTCCTTAGTCCAATACATCAATAAAAAAATTACATAACAAAAGATCAATCTGTTAAAGGTTTAGGGGGATTTGAAACCTAGATACTAATCATTTAATATTGGTAATTAACGTAGTTCTTCCACAATTCTCTGCTTTAATCATGATACGTGTTTATTTTGTTTATTTGATTTTAGTTTCTTCAATTCAAAACCATAATCCATTCGTAAGCTAGATAATATAATAATGGTAACTATTAGTACTCGCAATCCTAGTGGGATTGACCTGTATTTGTCGGTACTAGCTACAACTACACTATACACTTGTTGTATTACAATATTACACTCACAAAATTAGTCAACAAGTTTTTGTAACCATTGCTGGTGATAGTGATATTAGGAAAACCTTTATCCTATCTAGTTTTCTTTATTTTATTTTATTTTTGTTTCTATTTTCTTTTATTTTAATTGAGTTTATTTATTGTTTTCTTATTGTATTATATTGTAATTGAGGTTTATTCATTCAATTATCTTTTAAACTTCTCTACTTGATCTTGATTTTGTGGTTTATTGTAGGATTTAAAATTCATTATCATAGCCACAACTCACAATGGAAGGATGAGCAGACAATTCTCTTATGGGAGCATCAACTTATATTCGTAATCTGTAACATCACCTTATAAGGGAGAGAGGAGTTCTCACATGTTTTTGGAAGCTCAACTGATATCTAGGCCATGTCATAACATTGGTAAGAGTTATTACTGTAATCATGAATGTCAGACACCAACATATATATGGGAGCAGCCAAGCATGTACAACTAACATCAAGGTGCACTATGTGAAAACAACTATAATTTAGAATGGAGCAACTTTTACGCCTATGGATGGAACGATTACACTCTAACTAAATACTTATAGCACCAATAATCTTTAATTAACGAGCCAGCTCTGGAAGGCATAATGGCTGACTTTATTCAAGAATTAATCTTGAGGCATCAGGAAGCAGACGCTCATATTTAAAATCTGGTAAATCGGATGGACTAGTTGGTGTAAATACTATCTAAAGAGATCTAAGCAATTTACCTAGTACTACTGAAACAGACCCTACAAAATGTGGAAATGCAATCACCCTTACAAGTGAAAAAAAAGTTCCTAGTAAAAGAGGAAGAGGAAGAGGAAGCAAATATAAAAGATAAATTAATAAAATAAATTGTGGAATTAAAGCAAGCCGATGTGAATTCAAAAAAGAGTTTTCTTCACCTGAATATCTTAAGCATAACGCAGAATACTATTTGAGCCTACTAATGCAACAGAGTCAAGAAAAGATGATAGTTGGCTTCATAGATTAAGAGGCATTTCACAAAAATGAAGAGGTAATTGCTGCTATTGTAGAGCAGGACAAAGATCTGATAGAAGGCAGAAGACGTAAAAGAAGAAAAAGTCTCTATCCAAGAAGAGGAAGTAGAGGAGTGGTAGGAGATAATTAAAGACGATAAGCTAAAAACCTCTATCCAAGAAGAAGAAGAAGAAGAGTGGACAGAGGTGGCTGAGGAAGAATTGGCAGAGGAACCAAGTAACGAAACTACTGATCAGGTGTTGGTTTTGACCTTAAGTATGAAAGGTTCCCACTTCTTCAAAGACAAATTTTTTGAGTCAACCAACGATTTAGGGAGTTTTATCATTCCCCCTTTAATTAACAGTTTTTCATTAAAAAGAACACTAATGCTTAGAATCAGATTTATTAACTTAATCAATAATGTCCTTATGATTATCTTACAATAGGTGGCTTACTTGTAAGCTATAAAACTGCTTTGTAGAGTAAAGGGTGAAAGCAAGCTACTAATTATTGATCCAGGATGAAGTTGAGCATAAATTTTACTTCGATCTAATCACGTTAAATAAGCACTACGTAGGAGGCAACCCATAAATTAGGATAAGTTTCAGTTTTATTTCATTTTGATTCTTTTTGGTGTGTTAGTATAAAATTTTATTTCATGTTATTTTATGTCATCTTTATTTCATTTTTTCTATTTATCCTTTTTTTTTAATATTTTGCAAGGAAGTAGTTCATTATTGGATGGATTTGAAATCAAGAAATCATCATAACTAGGAAAGTACCAAAAAACCATCCCACTTTTATCAATACTTGTATTGTGTAAATTATTGTTAAAAATAGTTAAACCAATCCCCATACTTAAATTTATACATTTTCCCCAATGTACAACTTTAAGTGTGGGGATGGGTTTAACGAATTTTTAGTGAATATTAAAGCTTATTATAATCATGATTATGAATCTTATTAACTAATATTATGAATTGATTGAAATCTATCCATCAATAATATGATTCATTACTGAATATTGATTGAATTGGTATGCAAAAGGATGATAGTTAGAATAAAATTATTTCTCTAAGTCATATTTTTAATAATCATCGGGATAATCAAGTTGAATGAAATTTGCATAATATTTACACACATATATACCCATCTTTTTCTTGAGCTTTTAAGCCTATGAGCGAAAACTTCAAAAAAATTTAAGCTCTTGTTATTCTTTCATGTGTGCTATCATGTATAGTAGGATAATTCTGGAACTTGCTTTTATTATGCATATTGAGAACATAGATGTAAATTAGAAACATTGATATAATGGAAGCACTTAGATTTAACAACTCGCTTTAGCCTATTTCTGTGATAATTATCATACCCTAAAATTTACCTCTAGGAATAACCAAGTTGAGCCTTAGCCTTTTTCATTGATTAAACAAAAAAAATTAATCTTTATCCTATTTTTCTTTGAAGACTTTTTTATTGATTTAAACCCTAAAGGTTATTTACTTTATTTGCTTATCTAAAACATGAATTTTTGAATATTCCAATATTTCTTCAATTGTGGTCCATGGTGAATGCTCGAAATTATTGTAAAAAGATAAAGAAGAGAAAAGGAAAGAAAGAAACAAAGAGAAAGAAGAAAAGAATAAGCATATAGTACCATTAGTTTTGCAATGAAAGGACCTATGTATATTGTGAATAAGTTTCATTATAATGCTCCATTTAGTAAATTTCCTTCAAATCATCCCTTTTCACTACAAGAAAATCACGTAATAGCGTCGGAATATTACCGACGGAAATCATTTCGTCACTACTTCCCGACGGAAAGTAAATATTCCGTCAAAAAATACAGTGATTTAGCGACGGACAATACATCCGTCGGCAATACTGTAGGGAAAACTTTCGTGCAAAATCTCTGACGGCATATAGCAACGCCAAAACTTACGGTGTCGGGAAAAAATGCAGGAACCGTTCTTGCAATTTAATTGCTTCGCCGCTTTACCGACAGTTAACTTACCGTCGGTACAAAACATTCATTTACCGATATCTGGTAGCTTATTTATCGACAGATTGCTGCTTCCATCTGTAAATTGTTAACAAACGTCGTCCTTTCGATGAAGATGAGACGATAAGCGTTAATCACCGACGGAATAAAGTTTCCGTCAGTAACTGTCGGCATCTTCGTCCACGATTCATTGAAATAACCCTAGTATACTGACGGAATGTTTTGTGTCCGTCGGTAACTGTTTCCAGAGAAACCTAGATTATCGACGGAGTTGTTATTCCGTCGGTATTTGAGTTTACCCGGGTTAAATTGCCGCTCTTTTACTGACAGAATTTTGTTGTCCATTGGTAACTGTCGGTAGGGAAACCTAGATTACCGACGAAATTATTGTGCCTTCAGTATTTGAGTTTCCACCGTATTAAATTGTCGCTCTGTTACCGACGGAATGTGCTTGTCCGTTGGTAACTGTCGGTGGTTGCATCGTCTGGAAACCTAGATTACCGAAGGAATGTTATGTTCCGTCGGTAATCCAGCGCCTATAAGTCGGACGCCAACCCTCTCCCTTCCCCTCGCGCCTTCATTTCTCCTCTGCTCACAAACCATTCGCTCCAGAGTTTTCAAACTCCTCTCCCATTTTTTGATCATTTTTTGATTATTGTCTTACTCATCGTGCGCTGTTTGAAGTAAACTCTCTTATAAGTGTATTATTTCTACAAAAAAAGCATGCTTTTAGTGTTAAACATGAATGTTTGGTTATATTGA
>JANQAP020592647.1:0-14100 GCA_026874005.2 Erythroxylum coriaceum | reverse complement strand
GGGGGGGGGGAAGGCGAGGTCGGTTAAAGAAGACGAATCACCGACGGAACAGACATGCCGTCGGTGATTTATTAATCACCGCATCGTCTTAAACCAAACGACAACGTTTTATTTATTAAACAGCCGACACTTACCGACGGACCTTATATTCCATCAGTATTTAAATTTTCTAATTATTTGGCCTCTTGTTTTTACCGCTATATTTTGCGACGGAAACAAAACTTCTGTCAGTAAATTTATTTAATGTATACGTCGGTATATAACAGGAGTTGAACCACTTTTACCGGTGGTATTTATTCCGTCGGGAACTGTGCGAAGCTACTTAATTGTGGGAGTCATTCCAGCAATTATTGTCGACGGTTGTGGGCAACCCGTCGGTAAAAAATATTTGGATTTACCGACGGACAATATTCCGTTGGTAAATACTGTTCACCAGTCCAAAAATACCGACGGAAGAGTGTCCGTCGGTATATATCTGAAGTAATTAAAATGCGGGAAGCATTTCCGTAATTTTTACCGACATCAAAGGTCGTGTCGTCGTTATATGTCGTCGGAGATTTTGCGCGAAATTCATTCTCTCCAGTATTGCCGATGGTAATATATTTCCGTCGCTATATATGAACAGTACAATATATTTACTGACGGTTTGTTGGTTTCAGTCGGTAAATAGCTACGTTTTTTTTCCGTCGGTAAATGTCCGTCGCTAATTCATGATTTTCTTGTAGTGCTAAAACAAACATCTCTGAGACATTTAAGAAGATTCTAAGACTTAGAAATCAAGTCTATAATCACCTTAAATATGTTATCAGTAATGAAAAATAAGCATGGTTGTGGTTTGATAATTGATATGATGCTGGTCCTTTCTCTTTACATCGTAAATAGAAAAATTTGAGGATTGCGTTCCTAGATAACTCAAGATTGGAAATGGTTATTGATGGGAATAAATAAAGGTAGATGCTACACTGTAGTAGAAGGTTATCTGAAATAAGAGAAAGACACCCTTCTTAGCCCTCATAATTAAGAGAGAGCTAACAATTAGATCTGGACCAGACATAGCTCAAAATTTTTTACTAACCAATCTTGTATTGACAATTTCTCTCTCCTTACCGGAAAAGTTCATTTGTCCAACCAAGTTTGGAAAGGTATAAATTCCCTAAAAAGATCTATTATTTTATGGTTAGCTATATTATGGAAATTCAGGACCAAAGATAAGCTAGACAAAAACTAACTTTTATAATGTACCAAAAAGGAATATATTGAGTACTTATTCTTTAAATGCACTTTCTTATCTCATTCTTAGCTTAAGCTTCTTAATCTTTTCAACATTCACTTCAAATATATTCAATAGTTTGACATTGTATTATGGATATATAAAAGTTAACTTTGATGTAAGGAGGACCTCTTTTTTTTCAAAGCGGCCTTCAACTTTTTGATCTATATGATATGGATTGAAAGAAACCATAAAATCTTTAGAGGAACGAAGTTAGACATGCCTTTGATTAAAAAAAGGGGAATTTATGTTAGCGAAGTGTGATAATATCAAGTCTAGTAGTTTATTTAGCAAACTTGGATTCTTTCATAAAGTCCACTGCTCTTTTAACTTTGTTTTCTTATAATTGTTATTGTATTACTACTAGTGTCTTTACTCTGTAGTAGCCTTAGCTCTCGAATGAGTTTGTTTTCTTTCAGTTACTAAACTAGTAGCTCCTACTGACGAACTGTAGGATTGATTAGTCCTTGTACTGATATCCCATTGCTTTTGTAAATTCTTTTTCAACTTAAAAAGAATAATATAAAATATGAATTAAATTTATAAATTAAGAAAATTGAATGACTAAATTTAAAAGTATAATTTTACACATAAACGTATTTTAAAAAATAGTTATTATGTCAAAAATATTATTTAATTTTAATAAATATATTTATTGAGTGAAAAATTGAAATATTTTTAAATTTTAATTATAATATCTAACTAAATATTTACATTAGTAGCAACACTTTTTGTATCATTGACATCATGGATTCAAATTTTTTAATATTTTAATTTTTCTCTTTATAATAAAAATATTAATAATAAAGAGAGTATGCATTAAATATAACCGTTTATTTGTGAATCATCAACTAGGGAACCCTGAAGAGCTTTCTCTCCACCCTAACTTTTCATCTTCTAACTACAGCTCCACCGTTAAACTTTACCTTTATGGTCGGCTACCAATTTGACAGTGGCAGCACCCAAACATGTAACACCCCCTATACGGAACCTACAACCATCCATATACATAGCAACCAAATTCCTATACATGTATTCAAGGTGTACAAATCTATTCAATGTTATACATATACACATTACAAAACTCCTAAATATTTAACATTATCATCTAACAGTAGTAATACATCTTTACATTTACATGATAATCTAAAAGAAAACATACAATTTCCTTTTTTATATTACATGTACAATCATCTGTAACTAAAAATACATTCCAAAAGTACTTTTTCTTCTATCTGTTGGCCTTAGTCTCTGCAGATGTTTCTTGTACCTCACTCCTATGACTTGGACCTACACGGATTAACACTCGTTTTAAGCTTGAAAGCTTAGTAGGGAAAACACTTAGTTTGGATGACCACTCACAGTAGTCATCCGACAAGTACACATTCAGAAATATCACAACTTATATACCATAAATTCACATTCATAAACCAAACATTGATATTCAATTTTCATGTAAACAATGATGGCATACTTAAGCAAAGTACATAATGCAAATATGTTTCAAAATGTTATCCATATACCGAAAATGCACATTTATAAGCTAAATATTGATATTCAATTCTCATTGATACAAATTATCAATATAATTGCACATCATTACAACTGATATAAATGCTCATCAATACCAATTATTCATGTTGTCATGCTGTATTTTTTATTTATGACTATTAAGTTTCCTTTCTGTATTAAGCCTGAACATTTTTTGTGGGTGTGGATAACGGGTGTTGTGGATATCCGAAGATATCAAACTGTGGATACTTGAAGGTATTGAACTATAGATACTCGAAGGTACCAAACTGTGGATACCCAAAGGTATTGAACTGTGGACACCGGCGGTGTCAAACTGTAGCAGCTGCACTGTGATCCATCACCAAGAAAATAGAGCAGGCACTGTGACATTTTCTTTAACCATTTGCGAATTTCATAATTCATATATTGACAAATAATATGTTATACATTTCAGGTCATAAAATATGTATTTGTGTTCATACATGCAAGACATAACTTACCTCCATCAAAATCACATATTTATAATCATATTATACACATATGGGCAATAAATATGCATATAGATCATTTATGTACATGTAAGTTTTCTTTAGAGTGCACTACGCTCAATCTTGAATTCCAATGTTCAATTACTCAATTCACATATGGTAAGTCTTATTTCATTTATTTCTAGGTATGTGAAAAGTTTCATACACATTAAAAAGGTTCAGATAAGATTCGCTAAAATTTGGAAACAAAAACAATGTCACGATCGTGCAGACACTCTCTCCATTCTTAACCAATAATTATTCCTTAATATGCATATAGAAAACTTCATAACTGGGTTTTTAGGTCTTCTAAAATTTTTTCTCTATGTCTCTAGTTTCTATAACATCAATAATCAGGTCATTTCTACTCATAACTCATGAGATATAGACCAAATATTTATAGAGATGTTTACCTCTATAGCTTATGTTTCATATGCAATTGAAATAACACAATTTGGAGTTTTGTTGGCAGAGTTATGACTCCAATAATGTGACTGACTTAAACAAACCCTAGACAAAATTTCAGTACACGATATCTTGTCATATATAAACAAGTTCATGCAAGATAACACTAAATAAC
Organism: Erythroxylum coriaceum; assembly: GCA_026874005.2. Taxonomy (NCBI): domain Eukaryota; kingdom Viridiplantae; phylum Streptophyta; class Magnoliopsida; order Malpighiales; family Erythroxylaceae; genus Erythroxylum; species Erythroxylum coriaceum. The sequence goes on along the minus strand of JANQAP020592647.1, from coordinate 10,211 downwards.
ACCAAAGAATCATCCTAGCAACCACTCCACATTCAAAAGAATCTTTTTACACATTCAAATATGTATAAATACATAAATTAACTAAGTGGAGTCTCAAACCTTAAAATTGGCAAAGTAGTTCTTTGAATGCTTTTCCTTCCCTTCCTCTTTGGCTTTGTTTGAATCACCAAGTGAAAAATGATGGGATGAAGAAAGTGAAATGGAGAGGAAAAAAACTGAAGTTAAGCCATCAAAGTGTCATCCATCTCCCTTCTCCGTATGCCTTTTCATGAATTTTCTCGTATTAGACACATGTTTCAATCCCATTGGACCATATGTCACAATCCTATTGGACCATGTGTTACAATCCCATTGGACCACGTGCTAAAATTATATTGGACAATGTGTTATAATTATATTGGACCATGTGTTACAATTCTATTGGACTATATGTTACATTTTTATTAGACACACATGCTTTAATCTTATTGGTCCATGAGTTGATTTTAGGAAAATTGTATATGGGTCCTTCTTCTTCCTTTAATTCCCACTTTAGCCTATAATCTTATCAATTTATCCTTATGTCTTAAGCTTCTAAAGGAATAAATTTCATGCAATTTGGTTAATTATATTGGGAATTGTACCCCAAAAACTACAGGTTGTTAGAAAGTAAGGACAATAGCCATAACTCAACTTCAAAATAGAATTCAAAACTCTATGAAGTGGATTTCAGTTCCTTCATGAAAGTTTTAGACCTATGTCTATATTTTAATCTAAAATTTAAATTATCCAATTTGGAGGTCTACAGGCCAAGATATAGCCAAATTATAGAAAATTGTTTAGTGGAACCTATCCATTCCACGAAGTACACATCCTAAATTAACTAACTTTGGTCTTATTATGCAAGAGAAATACAAAAATACATCCAATTTAACCAAAAAATCCCATTTACTTATGGAATAATTCTTTTATCAGTTCCCCTCACATCACATTCATAAATCGAAGCAAACATATTAAAAATTTCTATACATATTTCATGTCTAAGTATGTATTTCTATGTTGACAAGAACAAATTACCCATTTACCCATGTCTTTTAAATTTAAGTACCATTATGTCTCTTACTATACTTAGATGCACTTAATTCATTATGATCATTTCTTAATACACCCTAGACATGCTATAATACTTCCAGGTTATATGTTGGGGCGTTACAAAATAGCTCCTGGTCCCTGAAGTTTTCTTCAAGCATTAACAAATCCTTCTAATTCTTAAAACTCAAATAATGTTTTTGGGTCTGGAATTGAAGATCCACTCTTGTGCCGAACTGATAAGTGTAAATTGCATCATGTTTTAGGGCATTGTTTGATATGAGTTTAGCTATTAATTCAATCATTTAGTATATTTTTAGGTTACAATTGTGTTAGTTTGTTAATTATTTGTGTTTTAAGTGTTTTATAGGTTAGTTCAAGTATTTGAGCTTAAATGTTATGTTTTTAAGGTACCTTGATGTGTTTGTTAGTGTTTTAGGGTCAACAACAAAGAACGGAGAAGTTTCGAAGACATTCGGGTCAAAATAACGACCCACGAGTGCCACGATCATGACAAAATCACTAGAGTTGGCCCATGATCATGGCCTACATGCCACGAATGTGATAAAAGGTTTAGAAGTAGGCCACGATCGTGGCCTGCAGGGCCACGATCGTGCCCTGCATTGGACAGATGCGTAGTCACTTCCAAATTTCATATTTCGAGGAATTTTTTGGGCCTTTCGGACCCTCAAAAACCCTAGTTAACCCTAAACACAAAAGAACATAAATAGAAAAACAAGAAGAAGCTTTTGCATTAGCCACCATTGAGAAATCCTAAAGAGAGTTCATCGAGAGATTGAGAAAGAGAAGAAGGAAGTTAGACGTGGAGAAGAAGTCAATGTGAAGTACTTCCCAGAATAGCAGGTTTCCTGATGTTGCTGCCTCCATTGTCCATTCAGATCTTTTTTTCCTGTGTATTTTCAATTTTATTAATGTATAGAATTGGAATAACCACTGATGATAGGATTATGTGAATGTTGAGGATGTCTAAACTCACCTTCGAGTTATTTTTATCTTTGATTTTATAAAAATCTAATTGTTTTATGTTATTTGGATTTATTGTGATTTATTTTTGAGATTGCATAATTCGGTAATAGACTGAGAGGGTGAATCAAATGAAAAATAATTAAATCGAGCTAACGAGAGTTAGGTGATTTAGTAAGAACGAGAAATTAATCAAATTGGTAATTGTGTGAAGAGAGATCTTAGATAGGTTCCCCATAGTCTATTGGAAAACTTTATATCTAATTAGGGTTTGGATAGATTGTTAATTGAGAAATTGCAATTTTCTGTAATCTGATTAGGATTTATAATTTAGGGTAAATGGTTATAACTTGAGAAAGAGTAATCAACCCTAGGATCGTCTAAGACCAATGATCCAACAATTCATAATCAATTAGGTTAGTGTTAAAGATAGGTAAAAATCCCCTTTCTTTCAATTGGTAATTTCTTAGGTTGATTCTTGAGTGTGTGTTGTAACTGTTAAATTGCTAATATTTTCGTGATTGATCCTTGAATTGAATTACTTGATTAAATTGCATTCCTATTTTAGTTTCATTACATTTTGAATATTGTGCATTATTGTGGCCTTACATTTTAGGATTAGATTAACCCTCCTCGTGGGATCGACACCTTAGGTACTACGCGAATGACCTGTATGCTTGTGAATTATCGAGGTTAAATATTAAAACTTACACATATTGAAAAACTGCGATCAAGTTTGTAGTGTTGTTGTTAGGGAGGTGATTAGTTTAGTTCTTAGTCTGAGGCTTTTTCATTGTCTTTTGTTTAAAAAAGAAATAGAGAGAGAAGTTTGGGGCATAAAGTTGAGACACAGTAAGATATATTAAAATGAGAAATGAGAAATCTGAAGAGCTAGATGCCAAGTAGAAATGGAAAGAAAAATGATGGAAGATAGAAATTATAAGGTGCAAGGAACTTTTGCGAATTACAATAAAGCACAGTATGGTTAGGGAAGTAACAATTCTTATTGGAATATGCACACTTTGGGGTGGTAGAACCACCCCGATTTCTATTGGTCTAACAATGTAAGGACTCATTTAGGACGTCAAGACCTATTAAGACTTCAGCAAGATGAGTCCAGTTCATGGGATTCTAAACTGGACAAGATCTTGGATAAGCTCATGGACATGGAAGAGGGCTAGAAGAGACTAGAAGAGCAAACTGAGCAAGTAACGGAAAATCATGCCTTATTTATTCATAACTTGAAGATTTGAGTGAGACAACTTTTTCGTGAATTTTGTCAGAGAAGTATGGAAAACTCTCTAAGTAATATAAAAATACATTAAAAAGAGCAATATGAGGCTATCGCACCTAAAAATGAGGCAGAGCTAGGAGGATCATTGGAAAACCAAATTAAACCCCACCTTATTAAAGACCAAGAGACGAAGAAAGAAGATGAAGAAAAGAATGCCAACCCTTCCTTTTATTCACTAGTTCTTGACATACCATATGCGAACATCAAAAAATCTTGGGTATATGTTCATGCAAAGAACCTTATCCTTCTGATTAATGATGACCAAGTGACATGCAACATGAATGATGTATTAAAGAATCCGAAGGATAATAGCTCATTTATGATAATTGATGTGTTCGAATTTTCTAAAGAACAAAAGGATGAAGAATAGATGACAACAGACATCGAGTTTGAAGAAGCTATGAAAATCTTTATTCGTGAAGTGGAAGAAACAGAGGAGATGAAGATGATTAAGGAATAAAGACAACAACTCACCTTCTTATAGGACAAATTGTTGGATTGGATGGAAGATTCAGGGAGTTTTATTATTCCCTATTTTATTGACAGTTTGTTAGTGAAAAGGACATTACTAAAATTAATTGGTTTTCTTAACTTTATCGATATTGTATTTCTAATCACTTTGCAATTTATAGCTTACTTATAGGCTACAAAACTGATATTGAACAAAAACAATGGAAGCAAGCCTCTTATGATTGATCTGAGCTGAGTTTCCAATGATACATGGTCAAGTTAATGATCATAAATTAGCACGTTAGGTAGTCAGGTTTAAATTGTTGCGTAGTTAGATTTGTTTTAAACTTCAAAAATAAAATTTTAATGATTTGAAATGATCTGGTATTACTAACTCTCATATTCTCTCTCAATCAATTATAAGATAGGAAAGCTAGCTCAACATCAAATGCATTTGGTCTCCATCTCTGACACCATCATTACCTCAGTCACCTTGACGGTTTTGTGTTCTAACCCTTTTCTTTTAATTTTTATTAGTATTTTCTTCTTATGTTTTTTGTATATTGCATTTTATTTCCCCCTGGTGTGTTTGTGTACCCTTCTAATATTGAGGACACTGTGTTGTTCAAGTATGGGGAGGGCTGTGTGTTTTTACTTTGAGTGTGAATTTTGCTTATTGTATGATAGTTTGTTTAGGTTGCATGATGTGAATTATGTGAATGCATCAATAGCTAGGACTTAACAAGATAAATTTAGCCTTAAACATAGCCTTTTAGGTTGTGAAGATTTATTAGCTTGTGAAATTAGTGACATAAGTTACTTGGGGCTAAATATGCTGGTCAATTAGGATACGATGTTAGTCCATTCACCCTAGGAATTTTCCATACTCATTTATAATTTTAGGCTAGTCAAATAAGTGGCATTATTAGTACATTTTCATGAGAATGATTAGCTAAAGCAATAAGGTAGGCAAAATTTTGTGTAAAAAAATAGAAAGAAAAATAAAGAAGAAAGTTGTATAAATTTTAACTAAAATAACTATTTCGCTGGCCTTTGGGATATGAATAGAGCTAGTAGCCAGTTGAGAATGTGATGTAGTTGAGTAACTAGATCGACACACATCATAAATGTGTGCCTTCATGTAAAAAGGCTATAATGACATTCTAACCAAGTAGTTTAATAACAACACGACTTAGTTGAGTAACCAGATCGACATTCATCACAAATGTTTGCCTTAGAGTAAAAAGACTAGGTTCATGTCCTTAAAGAAAAATTAACAAAAAGAATGTTTTCAAATAAAAATCTACCAAACTTGTTAGTAGTTTGATTTTTTATGAAAACCTATTAAGGAATAGCTACGCTTTTGTTTTGACTGAATGATTATCAATGTGTGTGTGCAAGTGATAGAAGTGAATGCACTAAACATTAAAATTTTGATTAGTTTGTATATTTATTCCAAGGGGCTTAAACGCAGATTTTGCTTGTTAATAAGTTAGAACGACTTAAAGGATTGTGATTATAGTTAAATTTGTTTCGTTAAGTTGAAGCCATTGTCTCATTATTGCATATGCATGTTTTGTGTTTTCTTGATTTGTTTGATTGTTTTTGTTTGCTTAAGGACAAGCAAATGTTTAAGTATGGGGATGTTAATAAGTGTAAATTGCATCATGTTTTAGGGCATAGTTTGATATGTGTTTAGCTATTAATTCAATCATTTAGGATGTGTTTAGGTTAGAATTATGTTAGTTCGTTAATTATTTATGTTTTATGGGTTAGTATAAGTATTTGAGCTTAAATATTATGTTTTTGAGGTACTTTGATGTGTTTGTTAGTATTTTAGGGTCAACATCGAAGAACGGAGAAGTTTTGGAGACATTCAGGCCGAAATGACGGCCCACGATCCTAGCATAATAGGCCAAGATCTTGATAGAAGCACCATATTTGGCCTATGATTGTGGCACGTAAGGTTTATAAGTAGGCCACGATCATGGCCTGTAGGGCCACGGTTGTAGCCTGCATCAGGAAGATGCGCAGCCGCTTCCAAACTTCTCATTTTGAGAGATTTTTTAGTTTTTGGACCTTTCAGACCCCAAAAAATAGTTCAACCCTAAACAAAAAAGAACAACAAGAATAAAGAGAAGGAACTTTTGCATCAACCACCACTGAAAAACCTTAGAGAGAGTTCATCGAGAGATTAAGAAAGAGAAGAAGGAAGAGAGACGTGGAGAAGAAGCCAACGCGAAGTACTTCTCAGAATAGGTGGTTTTTCGACATTGCTGCCTCCATCATCCATTCAGATCTTATTTTTGGTGTATTTCCAATTTTATTAATGTATAGAATTGGAATAATCATTGATGATAGGATTATGTGAATGTTGAGGATGTCTAAACTCACCTTCGAGTTGTTTTTATCTTTGATTTAATAAAAATCTGATTGTTTTATGTTATTTGGATTCATTGTGATTTATGTTTAAGATTACATAATTTGGTAATAGACTGAGAGGGTGAATCAAATGAAAAATAATTAAATCGAGCTAACGAGAGTTAGATGATTTAGTAAGAACGAGAAATTAATCAAATTGGTAATTGTGTGAAGAGAGATCTTAGATAGGTTCCCCATAGTCTATTGGAAAACTTTATATCTAATTAGGGTTTAGATAGATTGTTAATTGAGAAATTGCAATTTTCCGTAATTTGATTAGGGTTTATAATTTAAGGTAAATGGTTATAACTTAAGAAAGAGTAATCAACCCTAGGATCGTTTAGGACCAATGATCCAACAATTCATAATCAATTAGGTTAGTGTTAAAGATAGGTAAAAATTCCCCTTTCTCTCAATTGGTAATTTGTTAGGTTGATTCTTGAGTGTGTGTTGCAACTGCTAAATTGCTAATATTTTCGTGATTGATTCTTGAATTGAATTACTTGATTCAATTGCATTCCCATTTTAGTTTCATTACATTTTGAATATTGTGCATTGTTATGGCCTTAGATTTTAGGATTAGATTAACCCTCTTGATGGGATCGACACCTTGGGTACTACGCAAACAACTCGTACGCTTATGGATTATCGAGGTTAAATATTAGAACTTACACATATCGAAAAACTGTGATCACCGTCCCTTGGACTGCATAAAGGAGAATATATCTACAAGCTTTGATCGACAAATTCTCACAACCATATCAATTTACACAAGTTGGGAAATTCTCTCAAGGATGCCCTCCTCTTGAAATCATCCAAAATTATTTCAAAGCCCAAGATGATATTAGCTTCTTCTTTATGGGTTTACTAGACACTAGAGATATTATTATCAATCTGACCGAAGAATAGGATTTATGAAGAAATTAATTTCGAAACCTATGGTACATCACTGGAGAACCCACGAGAATCTTCAAATGGACACCACATTTACATGTGGACCATGAGTCTTCTTTAGTCCCTATATGGTTCAGGTTTCCCAAATTACCAATCCATCATGTTAATAAAGAAGTTTTGCTTGAAATAGAAAAAGGTTTTGGCCAACCGTTGAGAATGGATTCAACTACTCAAAGTTTTAAAAAACCTAATGTGGCTAGACTTCAAGTTAAAATTGACTTATTAAAGCCACTGCTAGAGAGGATTTAGATTGATTTTAAAAACTCGTTCAGTTTTCAGCAACCAATCGAATTGGATGAGACTCTACCTCTATATTGTTCCTTTTGATGGCACGTCAGATATAATGAAAATGGATGCCATGTTAAATATCATGACCTTAAAATGAATGCAAAGAAATCATAAAAGGGAATAGAGAAGTAGGACAAAAACGATTGTATGGTTCAAGACAAACAAAAAATGATCAACATCCCAAAAATTCAAAAAGGAGTTGAGAGGCAGATTCCTCAATCTCCTCCAAAATATACATATTCTCAAAACAAAAAATAAGGGTCCTTTTAAGAACAGACTTTTCAATAGGGAAAAGAAAACCAATCCTAGAAAAACTGAACTTCCCAATTACAAAATATATTTGATGGACATTTTTTTACCTCTAAATTAACAGCATAATCATATTGATGAAAAAGAAGATGCTAATTCAATTGATGAAATTTTGTAGGTGCATTCAATATTCCCAAGCAATGAATATCTAGTGGTGCCAAAAAGTGATGCATCCAAGCCTCCAATCTTGCTGAGACGATCATTATCTACTTCAAACACAATGGATAAAAATATCAACATTAATATAGGCTTAGTATTGGAATTGAAAATTTTCAGTATCAACCTTAATTTTGAGAACAAACAAAATGCTGAAGTAGACTTTCAAATCATTAAAAAGCACAAACCATGACGAAACTATTTTGATCTTTAAAGAGTGGTACCAACTCACTCTTAAGCTACATCTTCTTCGACACGTAACAATGATATTACAATTAATAACTTGAATTGTTAGAGTTATAGTTAATATTGCTTCCAAATATAGGTTGAAAAAACTTATTAATCTACACAAAATTACTTTTTTCTCTTTGCTGGAATCAATGGCTTCGAATTATAAAATTAATGTTTTAATGGCTTTCGTTGGTTTTAATGGTTGTAGCTATAATGCATGTGGAAAGATTTAGCTTTTGTGGAAAGATGCTTTTATTGCAAGTATTGTTGAGCATCATGCTCAATATATTATGTTGAAATTAACTGGGGAAATAATTTATCACCTGCTTTTATCATCTTCATATATGCAAAGTGTGAAAGAACAAGTCGTCGAAATTTTTGGCATGAGTTTAAACAACTAGTTGAATCTCATGAAGATAAATCTTAGAGTTTAAGTGGAGATTTCAACATAATTGTGAGAATGGATGAATATAAAGGTTGTTCCAATGCTCAGCTAGGTTCAATAAATGATTTTACTAGTTTCATCTTTGATGCTAGTCTTCACGAGATTCCTATGATTGGGGGAAACTATACATGGATAGGAATGAGACAACATGGAAAAGTTTGGAAAAAGTTTGATCTTATTCTTTGCAACACAACATGGTAGTCAAATTTTCAAGCTTCGAAAATTAGCATTCTTAGTCATGCAACCTTAGATCACAATCCTTTACTTTGGAATAAAACCTCAAAACAATGGGAATGGCATTGGTACTTTTCACTTCCAACAAATGTGGGTCATAAGAAAGGATTTTATGAATATTGTTCAAGAAAGTTGGGATGAGCTTATTAACAGTTATGACGTATACGGTCTTATGTCTAAATTAAAAAGACTAAAGAAGCAATTACAAATATGGAATGCAGAAATATTTGGCAATATCTTCAAATATTCCAGCAAGGTATAAGAGGATTTTAAAAAAGCTGAGGATCATTTTGAATCATTTCTAATAAGTTAGGGAGAAATTGCGTTAAAGGAAGCCCACGCAAAATTACTTAGATCCCTCATGGATGAAGAAATTTTTTGGAAGAAAAAATATGAGATTAAATGGCTTAAAGAGGGTGATAACAACACCAAGTTCTTTCATGCTTTTATTAAAGCACGCCACAGTAAAACTCATATATCAAGGATAAAAAATGAACAAAGGCAATGGATTGATGACTAAGCAGAAATCAGTGAAGAAGTGATTCATTGTTTCAATTGTCTCTTAAAACCTGAACAAGATGTTGATAATAATGCAATACAGAAAATCCTTGGTACTGTTCTAACTGAAATTTCTCATGAGGACAACCAAAATTTGTTGAAACTGGTTTTATAACATACTAGTTCTATAAAATTCGTTAATGTGATTTCTCTTCTTCAATATATGTTACCCTTTTTTTGTTACAACATTTAGTGGAAGCATTAAAGAATTTGTTTTCAGAAGCTGAACATAGAAAAAAGCCCATCATGTCTGTTCAAATTAGTCTAGTGTTCATAAAGGCCATATATATAGGAGTTTATCTTGGAAAGCGATGAATTACACAACAGAAGTTTATTTTGATGAGGTAATGGATAAGTTGAAGATTATTTTAGTGAAGGCTTATTAGGATTTGAAAATTAGGAAATTGAAGACATTTGTGAAGGTCTTTGTGAGCACAAAACCAAAGTGTGAAATAGTACATAACAATATTTCAAAGATGTTTAATGGATTCATTTATGAAGCTCATACAAAAAGCTTAATTAGTATGTTAGAAGACATCCAAGTTTCTTTAATGACTCAGATACATAAAAAAAGGATATGATGCACAAGTCCACTTATGATATATGCCCAAGAGTGAAGAAAAATGGAGGTTGTAAATTGGGATGTAGGGCATTATATGATCAAGACAAATGGGAATTTGAAATTTGAAGGCACTAGTTTTGCAAACAAGTTCATCGTTAACTTGCAAGGATGAACTGTAATAGCCCAGACCACCCGCATGCATATATTGTCCGCTTTGGGCTTGGCCCGCACGGTTTTGCTCTTCCAGACTCACCCAG
>JANQAP020592331.1:0-14103 GCA_026874005.2 Erythroxylum coriaceum | reverse complement strand
AGTTTTGGCTAAACATATTTTGGTACACAACCATATACTGTGACATGTTCTACATTATATAGAAATGTTTGGTTGACGAATTAAACAAGACTTAGAACATAGGTGTCAATGCGTATGCTATAATAGAAAGATGGTTTGTGAGAACATGGTGTATTACAAGAGCAAAGTGAGATCATTTCACATGGTAAAGAATAATTTGAATAAAATACAACCTAATACACGAATGTGTTAGGGCCCGTGTCTCTCTTCAAAAATACTTTAAAAGAAACAATGTAATATATACTATCATACGTGAATGAATGGAAAACTATGTGGTGTTACTAAGAAAAGCAGTGTGACACACGACTTGGGACAAGTTTGTTTCCCAAACCGTGTTTGCTACTAAACTTTATAAATGAAGAGACACAAAAATCATATAAAAGATAGATAGTGTACTTTAGTTTTGCTTCTTTTTTCTTATAATTAGGATTAAAACCTTCTAGGATGAAAAGGACTTGGAATATGTATCCTTTAGCATTAACGGAAGATCAATTCTAATCTAAGAAATATATATATATATACCTTGTTTTAATTAGATTTATGTTGTTTTTTTATATAATCATAGAGCAATTGATTGAGGAATGATGCTGTCCAAGAAGTAGAGGAGTTCATAAGGAAAATATCAAGTAAAATTTAGTTTTGGCTAAACATATTTTGGTACACAACCATATACTGTGACATGTTCTACATTATATAGAAATGTTTGGTTGACGAATTAAACAAGACTTAGAACATAGGTGTCAATGCGTATGCTATAATAGAAAGATGGTTTGTGAGAACATGGTGTATTACAAGAGCAAAGTGAGATCATTTCACATGGTAAAGAATAATTTGAATAAAATACAACCTAATACACGAATGTGTTAGGGCCCGTGTCTCTCTTCAAAAATACTTTAAAAGAAACAATGTAATATATACTATCATACGTGAATGAATGGAAAACTATGTGGTGTTACTAAGAAAAGCAGTGTGACACATGACTTGGGACAAGTTTGTTTCCCAAACCGTGTTTGCTACTGAACTTTATAAATGAAGAGACACAAAAATCATATAAAAGATAGATAGTTTACTTTAGTTTTGCTTCTTTTTTCCTGTAATTAGGATTAGAACCTTTTAGGATGAAAAGGACTTGGAATATGTATCTTTTAGCATTAAAGGAAGATCAATTCTAATCTAAGAAAGTAAATCACAGTAAGAGATAGGGACCTTCATCAGTGAAATATTTCCATAAGTTCTTTTCTTATGATTGTTGTTTTTGTTACTTAGAAGATGATTATTGGCTTAATACTTTATTTTCTAGATCAGATGAAATGCTAACTTATTTTTCTATGATGTTATTTTAATTTTTATAATAATAAAGAGTTAGATGTTTGAAAATATTGATGTTATTCTTAATGATGGTTATATACAAGCAAGAGCTAAAACTTGATTTGAACTTTTATATATGTGTAGATTAAATTAGGTACCTATATTAAGGATTGAATGATGTACTATAGATAGTCCTCTATGATGCTTATGATATTAGTATGTCCCTTTGGTTAGATTTCATAAATGGTAAGGTGCTCTTAAATGTGTTAATTAGAAATGGATATTAGTTAATTATTATTGGGATAACTGGCCACACGTTAGGAAATGATAGTTAATTAAATTAAGAGATTCTTTTAGTCCAAATAAATTTAGTCTTAGTTTCAATCAATAAATCACCATTTTATTATTGATTAAAAAGTTTGCAAAACGATAGGTCCATTTTCCTATAGCCTTAAACTATGATAGTAGAAAAAATCAATTTATTTTTTTCTTTTTAGGAATAATATGAAATTAAAGTGACTTGATAATGATTAATATAAATTTTCTTTTTTATCTTTATATTTATTCTTTTGTTTTATTTTAAATTCTTTATGTTTTATGATTGTGCTAATTTGATTTTATATGTGTGTCACTTGGGGCATTATATATAGTAACTATCCTAACCTTGTTGAAAAAGATCTAGAGATTAAGAAGATGCTTCTATTAATGTAGAGAGAGACACAGAGAAAGAGAGAAACAATAACCTAAGAGGATTAATAGCCTAGTAATAAAAGGAAAGCACAAAATTAAGTTAGACTGTGCGAAGCTAGCAATAATAACGATGTAGCCTAACATAATAAGAACATAATCATATTAAATAATTTGAGAATAAACTGAACATCATTCAATGTTACAACAATTCATGTAGTTTGATGGTTACCAGATCAGGATCCCAATGTACATGTTGTTAATTTCTTTGATATATATGATACATTCAAAGTTAATTGAGTAACTAACTATTTCATTGAGTTCAGGTTATTTCCATTCTCCCTACAGGATCAAGTGAAGAAATGGTTGAAATCATTAATTGTGGCTTCAATCACCACTTGAGATAAATTAGTGAAGAAATTCTTAACCAAGTGTGCCCCACCAGCGAAGAATATAAAGTTAAGGAATCATATCTCTACCTATAGACAACTAAACAATGAGATATTTTATACCATAAAAGAGGTATAAATATCTGCTAAGGAGGTGTTCATATCATGGTTTACCGTTATGGTAATAAGTTAAAATTTTTTACAATGGTATGGATTGTGCAACTAAACAAATGATTGATGCGATAACTAGGGAAACCCTAAATAGTAAGACCCGGAAGCTACTCTAAAGTTAATGAATAAATAGCAATGAATAATTACCAATGAAAATCAAGTAAGGCCATAGTACTAAAAATCAACAGGTATTCATAATATTGATATGTTCATAATATTAAAACTTAAGTAGAGGCATTCACAAAGAAAATTAATAAATTAAATGGAACATCTTGATTAATTTAAGTATTTTGTCGTTATAAGGGTGAGGATAAAAAAATATTAAGTTAATAGTCCCTTTATTAAGTTAGTAGAGTACATGGAATACTTATGGAACTATTCACTTCAATAAAATAACTCCTATAATAACACCTATAATCCAATAGGAAAAATCGTCTAAATTTTGATTAGACGGACCAAGTGGAAGGTGTAGGACAAAGAACAAGTAACCCCTTTGACTTCTCACAAAGACTGTACCTCAAAAAATGATAAATTGGTTTGGGAGTTATTGATTGAAAAGCTAGCGCATACAACTTTTAAAAGGATTGAAATATTAAAGTCAAAGGAAGATCAATTGGAAACTTTAACAAAAATTTAGGATTTTAAGTTAGACAATCGATTAAATTTATAAACTTAGGGGTAAGAATCTTTGCTTAATTGATACATATCGTTAGGCGTATACAAATTAAATCCTTATTTATTTTCAATTTATTAATCAATTTATTAAACAATGTAGTATAGAGCAAATAAGAGTTGATTGAGCGAGCAAAGTTAATTTACTAAATTAGTTTATTAATACTTTTAAAAGAAACATCCTACCAATTTCACTTACATGAAAAGAATTCCAAAACAAAATATGAACATATAATAACCTCTTTAACCAAAATTATTAATATACAACATTAAAACATTAAGAAAATAAAATTGCAATACATTCTTGAAATCACACATTTAATATTTAAATGCTTAAAAATCACTTTCTTTGTCAAAAAGTTGTAACTATTTAAAAAATATATAATGCTGGAATATTTTTAACGATGAAATCAAATTGTACAAATATGAAATTTTAATTGGAAAGCACATGTTTCATCTTATAATACTTTTAAAATAATCCTAAATTGGCGTTTATGCATCTAGTTCTATTAAAACACATATCCTTATATAATTCATCTCACAAAACATCTTTCGATAAACTAATAAACCTTTTAAAGAAAAATTCTAGATTCGTCACAAACATATTAATCAACACATTTGTATGAAATATCCATTACATGGTCCTTTTGTGCATCAAGCTATGCTATTTTAAGAATTGAAAAGAAGTTAAACATACACAATTGTACACATATAAAGATTTCATCCAATTATATTCACATATAAGATTAACCTCATTAATTAGGAAAAATTCAAAAACTAAAACAATTAAAATTACAGAAATCTACGAGTTACACTAAGCTAATATGTAAATAAAAAAAGGGGTTGTGGTTTTTAAAACGACCCAAATTAAAGATAGAAATCAAAGAAATAAACATAAATCTAATATAACATTTAAAAATGAACAAGCAAGTTTCAAATTTTAGTTTAGTCATGCAATTTCGACATATTTAAGATAATTCGATACATTTAATAAGTTGAATGTAAAGAATCAACCAGCTAGTTCCACCTATGTCTTTTCACTCTTTCGAATTGAACCAACTCAACATGTCAAACATAAAGAGATACAATCAATAATTAAAATTTACCGAGTAAACATCAAAATTCCAACCTATACAATCCCAAAAGAAACACTTATTCAATTTATTGCATTCAAATAACCAAGGACGTCTCCAACCAAATAAGAACATGAATAAAGACAATTAGAAATTTCAAAAATTGATAATATTAAATTGTCTCATAATAACTTGAATTAATCCAGAAAAATAATATCTCAAACACTCAAAACAACATGTGTAAAATGAAAATTAACAGTTATTCATAACTAAAACTTTGAAAATCAAAAATAAGGAGAATAGGGGTTTAGGAGTTGTGTTGGCTTCCGCATCGTTTTGCTTCTGATTCTTCTTCCTGTTAGCATTTTCTCCTTTTGTTGCATCGTTTTGGGTTCCCTTTTCTTCTACATTGCTACATTGTTTTTTGTTGCTTTTTAATGCTGTGTTTAACTCTTGCATTTTATTTCATGGCTTTGACGTTTTGTTGGACTGTGTTGTGCATTTTGATGGGCTGCTGGCTTCCTATTTTTCTGCCCTTCCTTTTACACTGCGTTTCGCTTATCTGATTTCTACTCTGGCTATTTTTCTCTTTATGCTGGCGTGTTGCATTTTCCTATTGTGTTGTTTTTGCGGCTTCTTTTAGGTCAGATTTTCTTCTAGCTTCCTTTACTTAAGTCCACCATGCCTATAAGAAAATATTTACTATAATTTAAACTCTTTTTAAAAATAAAATATAAAATTAAATAACTTAAATAATTAATAAGAGATTGCAATAATTAAACCCAAATGTGATATGTAAATAATATAAAACAATATGAAATAATAATGTAAAATATACTATAATTTTTACTTATTACTAACAAGCCCCCTATGAATGTACGGAGCGAGTACTAGATGTCAATGAAAATAATGGTAAGAACCTGAAGAAGGATGATAAGAAGATGGAAGTTGAATGAGATAAGGAAATCTTTCACATTTTAGATGAGATATCCTTCTCTTTCTAATTATGATTTATGTTATGTAATTGGTGATATAAGTAATAAATCATATAATCCTTTGCCAAAATTCAATTAAACAATATTCATAAAATTTTTATAATATGAAGAAACGTACATTTTAAAGATAGCAAGGTAGTCTGAAAGAAAAAGAAAACATGGGTAGGGAAAGGCTCAATAACCAATGGAAGAAAGCCTTCACATGGCACATTCTCCACTGTAAAGGTTGATAAGTTTGTTATCCTATGAAAAAGTAAAATTTTAAGGATGGAGTCTAACTACACACCCCTAAATAAGTTCTTAACGGGAGGGAACCTATTCCCCCCCAAATTTAATATTTAAGAAGTTTAATTTATCTAATTTTGTTACTTTTATCTACAAATAATTATTTAAATTTAGTTATGTTTGTTTCAGAATATCTAGTTATTTTTCAATTTTATTAAGCCATAATTATCTTTAAATTTTTTAGAATGCTGGTAGATGTTTTTGTTTTTATTTTATTGTGAATTTTTTAGGTGGAAGGTGAGGAAAGATCATCAATTAGTTAAGTAGGGAGCATTGGGATAATTATAAAAATCAACTATCATAAGAACCTATTTACAACTATTCTTATGATCTTTTGTAAGGAATAGGAGATCCAATGACTCGATCAAAGACCAATCACATACAAGGTTTAATTATGGAGAAGTAAGAAAAGGAGACTATTTAAGATGAATAAGATACATTGCTAATATTAGTCACATTTTTTTACATATGATTGAGGATGAAATATGCTTAATACATAAAGAATAAGGCTTGGAAAATTTTTAATGACCTGATCTAACTTTTTGAGTTAAATGGAGGCTAATTAACATAACTAAGATGTATTTAAGGTTTTTTTCATTTAAGTTAATGGAATTTAGTTTGTTTGTTTTAAATAAGTCATCATGTATTTTATTATAATTAAGCCTAATATACATGGGCTTTTATTACTTCAAATGTAGTATATATTAGTTACTTAGTTTTAGGATTTTAGATTTTTGTTTGGATAAAGAATTGAGTTTTTCTAAAGTTACTAAGTTATTCCTAAATAAATTATGATAAAGGATAAAAGAGGAATGTTCTTTTCCTTATATGAATTTAGTTTTTAGGAATTTTATCCCTAAAGGCTATCTTACTGATGTAATTCATTGACCATTATAATAAAAAAAATAATTTGAGAGCTTTGTACACTTTTGTTATAATTTTCTAGTTATTCTTTAACAACAAATTAATCTAATCTTATTGAGGAAACTTGTGATGATTAAAATTGTTAAAAATTTTGTTCTAATAAGCCTGTTTAGGGCTAAGCTCTTCTATCATGATTATAAAGATGGTCATAGGGTTCTTATTCCTTGTAATTTGAGTTTTAGGTAGTTTCTAGCCTAAAGTTCCCATTATTTGGTATCAAAGCTTTGGATATTGAAATGAAGTCTTATCTATCCTTTAAGTACTTGCTTTTCTTTTCATTTTTGATTATGTTGTTTATCATCATTCCTACCTAATTCCTTTTGTAATTCATTCAAATGTATAATTCATATTGTATGTTCTTCTTCAATTAAGATGTTCCATTCTCTTCGCTATTATGTTTTGAGTCATTCCATATCATATATACATAAAATTAAAAATAGAAATAAAAAATAATTTCAAATAGAAAGTGCACATCAAAACCTACATATAATATATTATGCAACACAATTACAAAGTGTTCAAATGTGCTATAAAATGTTCTAATCGTTTTCCTATTTGAAAAGGATTCTTTGTTTTTTTTTCTTTGTTACATTCTTGTTGATCTCATTTCCTTTGTTCTTTCTTGTTGATTCATTAACTAAGTTATACACTCCATTGTTACTTGTTATTTTGGTAAGACCATTAATAAAGTTCTTCTTAACGGGCTTATGAGTAAAAGTTGACTGGTAAAAGGAAATATTGGTGATAACATCATTGAGAAAATATAAAATTAAATGAATATAAAAATGCAGAAATTTAAAAGGAAAAGATGAAACAATTTCATGATAAGAAGATTGTTAGAAAGAATTTTGTAGTTGGATAAAATTCTCTATCATTCATGATTTAAGCTTTTCCCAGGTGAATTGCGTTCCCGTTGGATTGGATCTTTTGTTGTTACTAATGTGTTTTAATATGGTGCATTTGAAATTGAAAGCTTATAGACAAACAAGAAATTCAAAATCAATGGTTATCACCTAAAACCCTTTTATGAAGGATTCCAAGTGAAGGATATGGAAGTGATAAGGTTAGAAAACCCTCATTATCAAGACTGAGCAATATGGAGTCGAGCCAATGAGGTAAAAAAAAAGCGCTACTTAGGAGGCAACCAAAGGGAAGTTGATTTATGTCTCTTTACATTTTCACAATTGCTATTTTCCTTAAATGCTTAATTTCTTGCATTTGATGTTACATTGGGGACAATATAAGTTTTAAATGTGGGGTGGGGATCTTAGTTTGATATTAGCTTTTATACAAGTTTTTGAGCTTAATTGTTTCTTATGTGACTTCTTAGGCGGTTCTCAAAATCAATCAAACAAAATAAAAAAAATTCATTTTCTATTGCTTTTAAGATTATGTAGTTATAATTAAAGTGTGAATTGACTAGAAAAATTCATAGCAAACTCTAGCATGTACTTTTGCTCTTGTGATTAGTCAATGTGCATTATCTTTATAAGAGTAGTGACTAGTGGTAGAAAAAAGCTAGTGAGATTTTGAGCCTTTATAGATTAACATATTTATATCAGCCTCATTGTCCTTTTGTTTATGTGTGACCTTCATGACATGTACATCCTGATTTTGCTTTGATTTGCTATTCAAGACCACATTTTTATCACATGCATTAACATATAAATGATTAAGTATTCTTTGTTTGTACAAGTGTTGATTGCAAAATCAATTACTTGTTTTATGCTAAAACTGCAAGTATACAGATCATTACTTATAGTAAAAAGCAAATATTATCCCACAGGGCACCACTTAATTCAAGTTACGCACTGTTTAAGACTCAAATTCGAATATTGAATTGAAAAATAAACTAAATCAAAACAAACTAGCAACAATCGAATAATGCAATAATGGAAATCCACAAAGAGAATTAATCAAGTTATAAGAGAGGGGATTTTACCTATCATCAATGCTAATCTAGCCTTTTATGTGTTTATGGAGTGTCCATTTTAGACGATTGTAGGGTTGATTACTGATAGTGCATGTCAAGTGCAGTGTAAAATTACCTGACTTTACACATTAAAATTTGTAGTTATGGTGAGTCGGGATCGAATCCACAAGGAATGTTCGGTTAATTTTCGTAACCAAATTAATTTATGCAAGGAAAATATAAGGAGGGTTTTGGATTTTTAAGCAATTTAGAAATTAAAGAAAAAGTAAACTATCAAAACAAATTAAAACAAACAATCGAAAATGAGAAAAGTGTTGAATATAAGTAGGGTCCAGTTATAAGGTCAATCTCAGCCTAAACAAGATTAAGCATATTCCATCATCCTAACGTCTTTTCAACTCTCTTGGGACTATTGATCTGAAACTAATAGAACGCTTTACTAATCTCAGTTTTCCCTTAGGTCGTGTTTAATCATGATACAGTCATTAATTAAACCTAACTACCTAATAATCTAGGATACGATCTTTATATTCAATTTGGTAGCCATATTACGAATTGGAAAATGATCAATATAAGCAATAAACTCACACGTTCGGGTTATCTAACCTAAGTTACGTTGTTCCTAACAATTAATGATCATTAGATGCTACTTATAAACATCAAAAGTAATGATTACAGATTACATTCAATGTTTTACCAATAGGTTCAAAATAAAATAATCAAAATAATATATTAAGATCAATCATCGGAAAACCTAATCCAATCAACACCAACAACATAATAATTCGAAAAGAAATTATAACCTTAAAGTGATAAAATAACTTAACCGTGACTTGGCGTCGATATTCCCATTGAACTAACATCGGGAAGCTAGCCTTTCATCTCCATTTTTATGCTCCAAGTGTGAGTCATCTTCTCAATTTCGGTGGTGAAAAACAAAAGAACACCTAGCCCTCTCTCTATTCCACGCTACTTTGTCCCTTTGCTACTATAAATCGATGGGACAAATTAACATTTGTCCACCATGACTATTCATGCACCTCACTATTTTGTTCTTTGATTCTGCCACTCTTCTTATCTCTTCACGCCACTCCTTTCTTCTTTTTTTCTTCCGTTAGCTCTCTTCCACTATAGCTTGATGTGACCATTTAAGATGATAGTTTTTGGTCCATGCTCACTGTTCACATAACTTGTTTTAGCTCTCTATTATTCGTTGCTCTTCTTGTCTTGTTTTAGCTCTAGGCTATTCACTTGTTTCACGCTACTCTTGTGTTCTTCTCTTGTTTAAGATCTCGGTTGCTCACTTTGTTAGTAGCTATCTTCTTCTCTACTCACAAACACCAGCCCCATTCACGAATATTCAGCCCCATCACGCACACCAGCTATCTTTTTCAGTTGTCCCTTTATTTTTTTTCACTTCAACCCCCTACACACTTCAACCGACACTTCCACACTCCTCTCCTGTCTTATTTCATTGCCAGCCCCTTTGGAGGTATCAGCTAGGTTTTTTTCTAATAAGAATCATGTTAGATAGTTGTAGCATGACGCTACCCTCCAACTATATCCCTTTCTTTACATCTGGAATGTTAGTTAAAATGTAGTAAAAATGGACAGCTGGCTTTTTCCACTCCTTTTCACTCTTAGCCAACCATTACACACCTAGACCAGCCCTCCACTCACCTTCGGTTGTTCCATGTTAAAGCTACGTTAAACGGAATAAAATGGACAGCTGTCTTGTGATTCATCCAACCCTCGTTTTGTCTCTTTCAGTTCACATTTCCAGCCCCCCTTTTGTCTCATATAACATGTCTCCTTTATACCTTAAATGCTAGGTTAAAGATGGAATGGAAATAGGTGTGTGTAGTGTCTCATGTGAGTTAATAATCTTGCATGGGATAACTTGTATGGTTCAACATGAATGAGTTACTTTGTAACAATATTTACTCACTTTGCATGGCTATGAAATTTTCTAGATGGTATTAAGTCATATTGACAACATTTTCTTCATGTTCCATAAATCAATAGAGTATGGAAATAGAGAAGATGGCTTCAATGGACATGCTTTCGGGCCACTTTAGTTCTTTTGCTTTCGAAATGTGTCTAAGATAAAAAATGAGCTAAAATGAGCATCCTAAGCATTTCTAATGCATTAATCACTAAGTGTAGAAGATAAAATAGATCAATATTTGAACACATATCAAATACTCTCTCTCGAGTTATAATCATTCCCTAAATTGTAAACCCTAATCAAATTATGGACTTGTAATATCTCAATTCACAATTTACCCACAATTCTAATTAGTTCTAAAGCTCACTAATAAACAATCGGGTCTCGCACAGGATCTCTCTTAATGAAATTACCGAGTAGATTGATTAAGTGGTCAATTAGATCACCTAACTCTCATTAATCCATTCTAATCATTTTTATCTAGTTCACCCTCTCAATTTGTTACCGAAATATGCAAATACATCAATCAATCACAACACCTAACTCAAGTAAACACAAATCAACTAGATTAACATTAAAGATAAGCAAAATCCCGAAGGAAAAGTTATAACATCATGAACAACTCAAAATCCATATCCATACAATCTATCTCAATATTACACATTAAATGAATAAAACGGTAAATGGGGAGGAAATGAAACTTAGGTTGGATGATTCGGTGTCAGAACCCTCTTCTTCTTCCTCTTTTTCTTTTCTATCTCTCTTCTTTCTCTCTCTTTTTTGGGTTTCCAAATGTAGCCAGAATGTAGGCTCTTTTCTAGGGTCCCATCATTATCATTTTATAGTGTTTTCCAATTAAAGAAACCCTAGTGTCTTTTCAGGGTTTGAAATGTCTGAAACATCCTTTAAAAACTCAAATCCTTAAGTGACTTCACATTTGTTTGCGCATAAGCCATGACTGTAGCCTTTGGTGCACGATCGTGGCTGATTTACCTACTCTCTAACATAATTGTGGTAGATTTCCCATGACCATGGCCATATGCTTGAGCTTCTGTCATGATCGTGGCATATTTGGTCCCCTACGATAGTGACATGTGTTTTAGTTCTCCTCCGAAACTCTTCTAAATACCCTAAAACACTAACAAACTCATCACGACACCTCATATATATATATAATTGAAGTTCAAAAACATGTTCTCACTTAAAGAACACTTAAAACATAAATGTTTATGAACTCACACAAATCTTAAGCTAAACACACACTAAACAATCAACTTAGCCACTAAACATATATCAAATTACCTATAAAAATATAATGCAATCTGCATCTATCAACATCTCCACACTTAAACTTTTGCTTATCCTCAAGAAAAGATCAAATACAAGCTGTAAATTCTATTCATTTTCACAAAGATTAAAGCATGCAATCCCTCAAACTTTGGCCAACTCAAGTGTCAAACTACTACACATATCATGACTAATTTTCATTGGTGCACATAAGCAAACTCAACCCATGAAACCATCACTCAAAGATAAATATAAATTCAAAATGGAGCTTCCTTATAGATTTCACTCATTGCTCTTAAGTGTTTGATGGTTAGTGTTTTGCTCAAACTTCCTATAGGAAACCACACTATCATAAGCTTGCTAATACATCAATTCTTCTCCACAATGATTACATGCTAGGATAGATCAAAAGGGCTTTATTTCGGATTGTAATATGGCTAGGGTTAAGGTGTTAAACAGGTTTTAGGGGTTTATCATAAGGATTTATAAACTACTAAGTTTACCAAAGGATGACAAAGATAAACTTCTAAGATACCCAAATAGATAAGACTACTTCTTCGCACTTATTGTAGCTACTACATATTATTCCTTTTTCTTTTCTTTTCTTTTCATTTCTTTTCTCTTTTTTTGATTTTTCTTTCTTCTTTTCTCTTTATTCTTTTGATTTGTTCTTTTCTCTTTTTCTTTTTTTAATAAAAAAGAAACAACGGATAAAAAACAACAACTATATGCAATGTGCTCTTAACTTGTGATTCCATACTAAAGTATCACTTAGCACTCTATTAACTTATGATTGGGTAAACTAATGGGGTGGTTTTATAATTGGGTGATTTCAAAAACAAAGGGTTAAAGGCTTAATAGGGCTAACAAGGGATAATAAAAGGGTAGGTCATTTAAGCCAAAGGTTAAAGCAAGAAAACCTTATTCATTTCTATATAGCATGCATCAGTAAATTTAAATCAATTCAAAGTAAGTTCTGAAGGTAATTACCTAAGGAAGCATCACATAAACAAAGAAATGAAATGACTATAGAATGGAGTCATAAAGGCTCAATTCCTCATATAGGCTCAAATAAAAATCCATTACACTTCTATAAATTACTTCATTGTTTAAATGTCAAGTTCTGAGTAAGCTTATGCAGCCAACTACTTTCATCACTCCACATGGTTCACTCTCTACTCAAGTACCCTAATTTGAGTTCACACATGCGTTTAATCTCATTCCAACTGGCATGATAGAATCTTATGGCAACACATTCATCACAAAGACTCAAATGTAGGGAAAATGACACACCTAATACTAACAACCTAACATGCATCCTAAATGACATGCAAAAATGCAAACATAAATGCAAAGACTACCTCCTCATACTTAAACAAAACATTGTCCTCAATGTGTAAAAGAGAACATCCAAAACCAACAACACCATAAAAAACAAAACACAAAACACAAAAAGAATAATAAAAGAGATTAAAGTCAAGATGGGCTTATGGTGGTGGTGGGGATAGAAGTGGCATGTTTTTTCCTTTCATCCTTTGGTCCTCCAACAAGTTATAATACACAATAAATCTTGAAAGAAACCTCAAAATGTGTCAGTGGGGACCTAATAACACCATAATAACATAAAGACAAACAAATGAAAGACAGACATGCTAAGTTAAGGTCATCAGCTTGACCATTGCATATGAAGTCATAAAAGAGTGAGTGAAAGGTAAGAGAGTACTTCCCTTTCTTGTGAGAATGGCCCTCCAAAGTAAAGTTTGCATCTATGCCCATTAACTTTAAAAATTTAACCCTTTTTATTTTCTAACTCCAAAGCTCCATGGGGAAATACTTGAATAACCTTGAATGGTCCACTCTATCTTAACTTGAGCTTTCAGGGAAATAACCGAAGTCATGAATTGAATAAAAGCACTAAGTCCCCACTCTTGAATTCCTTCTTTTTCATGTGGCCATTATGCCACTTCTTAGCCCTTTCTTTGTACAATTTGGCATTTTTATATCTTAACTATTCCAATTCATCAGGTTGTAATAATCTCTTCTCTCCTACTAGCTTCCAATCTATGTTCAATTTTCTGATTGCCCAATAAGCTCTATGATCCAACTATAATGGTAAATGACAAGCTTTTCCATACACAAGTCGATATAGTGTTGTGCCTATGGGAATTTCGAAAGTTATCTTATAAGCCTACAATGCATCATCTAACTTCAAAGCCCAATCTTTACTTGACGTGCTCACTATCTTCTCCAAAATCTTTTTTAACTCTCTATTCACCACCTCTATTTGGCCACTCCTTTACGGATGGTAGGGGTTGCCACTCTATAATGAACGTTATATTTTTTCAAAATAGCCTCAAAGGGTTTGGTGCAAAAATGGCTCCCTCCATCACTT
>JANQAP020591800.1:0-14107 GCA_026874005.2 Erythroxylum coriaceum | reverse complement strand
TTGAATAGTTAGAAGAGAGATCTCGATTAGTCAATTGATCACCCATAGGATAGTTTAATAATTAGTTGAATCGGTAGTCATTGGGTAGGTTGAGAGATCGTTTAATTGATTCCCGTTAATTCGATTAGGGACAAATAGTTACACCTGAGAGAGGGTAATTAGTACATTCAAAAATCTAGGGTGAGACACAATTCAATCAATAAAATAGGAGGGAGACAAAAGGAAAAAGTAATGTTTCGTATTTAGATTCTTGAATTCAGATTTTCTGCAATTGCGGTATTGTCCATTGTTTACATTAGTATTTTAATTCAAATTTAATTTTCCAGATTATTTGCATTTAACAATTTCATTTCTTAAACAAATTTGTGTCTAAATTAAGCAGTGTCTAGGCATCAATCCCTGTGGGATCGATATATGCTCTTTTTAACTACAAGTCACGACCTGTTTACTTGCGATTTTTGAGTGTAAAACAAGTAGATAGGTTTTACCTTCAACAGTATATTTTTGGAATGGCTCTATTTTTTTTTCACAAAGAATGGCAAGGTATGTGATGTCTCCCTTCTTAAGGACCTTCTGCACTTGTAAAGCCACAAATTATTTGACATTGGTGCTAGGCTTAGCCATGGTTGGAATCATGCTTAGTCCTCTCTACATTATACAGATCAAGTTATAGCGAGGTAGAGGGATGACGTTAAATTGTCTTAAGAATTCTATACCTAACACAATTGTAAAGTCATCCAAAGGAACAATGGAGAAGTTGATCTTATCTTGCCATGTACCAAGACTAACTTCCACGTCTCAAGCCATACCTTCCAAGGGTTTAGCCTCGACATTGACCATCTTGAGCCACCCTTGCTCATCTTCTCATTTGAGGCCAAGCCTTATGGCCTCTTCCTTCTTGATGAAGTTGTGGGATGCACCGATGTCAATCATGACTTGTGCATCCTTGTCATTTATGCTAGCTGTCACATATATGAGTGACTAGTCCCTTTGGTTGGAATCGGTGACGGGATTGGCCTTTAATAAGTTGAGCAATTGCAAGCAACCCATATGTGTTTGTTCTTAGTTCTCCCTCTCCTCGAGCATAGCTTTAAGGGACTTTCTCTTTAGACAATCCCTTGCCTAATGTGGACCATCACAAAGGAAGCACTTGTCTTTTGGCTTCATTTCCTTGCTTCCCTTCTTTGTATCCTTGCTTGGTGGTGGCTTCTTGGATGGCGCCCTACTTTGTGGGGCCTTTTGGAACTTAGCTCCCCCACCTTTGCTATTATTAAATTTTGGTTTAGGGTTAGAGGACTCACCTACCCTAAACTCCACGAATGTCTCCGCAGTGGTGAGAGTGGAAGAGATGTCTTGTACCCCATAGCGTTAAAGCTCTTGTGATGCCCACAGTTGTAGCCCATCTATGAAATTAAAGAGAAGGTCCTCCTCACTCATATTTAGGATTTGAAGCATAAGGTCGGAGAACTCCTCCATATACTCATGAATAGAGCGGGTGTGCTTCAATTCCTTCATGCATTTTCTTGCCTCGTGTGTCACATCCTCAGGATAGAATTGTTTCTTTAATTCATTTCTTAATTCTTCCCAAGAGTTGATGGAGCATGAGCCTTTCTTCATTTCTTCGTGCTTTCTACGCCACCAAATAGCTACAAGGTTAGTAAGGTAAAGGGTTGCAGTGTTTACCTTTTGTTTCTCATTTTAAAAATCCAACGCCTCAAAGTAATGTTCCATATGCCACATAGAGTTGTTTAACTCCTTTGCATCCCTCTTGCCACTAAACTCCTTGGGCTTAGGGACATCCACCTTTGAAGTGGTGACAACTTATGGTGTGGTAATGGTGCCACTAGCAATCGCTCTCTTGCACAACATCACATCCTCACATGTCTCTTCTAAACCTTTCTTGAGCTCATCCACTTGACCTTGTAATAGGGGCAACATTTCAAGTACCCTTACTTGAAATGTAGCATTCTCTTAATGCCATGTCTCTATATTGGCCTTGTGGATGCTTTACATGCTTCCTCGACCCTTAGTCATCCACACGACCATCAAGCTCCTCCATACTTTACTCCACATTAGGAGTGGGCAAAAAACCCGAAAAAACTGAATCAACCCGCAAAATTGAAAAAACCGAGCCAAATCAGTTGGTGTGGAGAGTGATGGATGGTCGGTTCGATTTTGGAAATTGAAAAACTGACTATATCTATTCGGGTGCGGTGTAGGCAAAATTTTTTACCAAACTAACCCGAACCAAACTGATCAAGTAAAAATAAAAAAAGATTGTATTTTTTTATACTTCTAACTCTAGGTATATAAGGTAAGTTTGCAACTTTGCAAGTATGACAATCACCCAATAGGTCCTAAAATGAAATAAAAATGTTGGACATGTACTAAAATTGACTCAAATTTTAAGGCCCAAGATTATGGTCCAAACTGACTGAAGTAATCGAACCGAACCAAACTGTAAGACAAATCAAAAATTCGGTTTCATCTGAGATTCGGTTCGGTTCAGTTTTCTTGTGCCATAAAATCAATTATTTGGTTCGGTCTAAAAAATAGCTGAAAACTGATCGAACCGAACCGTGCCCACTCCTACTCCACACGATCAAGATGCTCCCTAGTGTTGACCACGGCCAACTCCACCTTTTCCATAGTGGTCTCTATGGAAGCAAGAATGTTGCGAGACTTAGAGCGTGCACGTGCCCTTCTTAGCACCATGGTCTCCTCCTCCCTTTACCTTACCTCTTCTAACATGACGTCAGATGAAGACATGTTGCTAACCTTTCAGGAACGTAGGCTCTGATACCACTTGTCATAGACTTGCTTGAAACCTCTCAAGACCGTGCTACCTTAGTTGCTATTCTTGATCCTTGGTGAGCAACTAAGTAAGCCTTAAGCCAAAATGGAAGAGAAAGCTTGAATGAAACAAGAACTTGTATTGTTTAAAGGACAAGAGTATTACAAGTTTTTGATGATGTTACAAATGAGGGACCCTTGCCTATTTAGACTTAAGGGGTTCTTATGCATTTGATCCTAGGGTGGAGAATGGGGGTTCTAGAAGGTTCCCACCTCTTTAGTATTACCTAGTATTTTTCATAGTATTCTAGAATATTCCATGATTCTCTACACTATCCTATATTCTTTTAGAATTTTCTACACTTCTCTCTAAGTCTTTACATGTATCTACATTTCTCTATATTTTCTACAAAGCCAAGAAGAATGCCTATAAGATGCTTGTCAAAATGCCCAAGTTGTGGCACTAAACAGGATTTATGGGCCTTTTCCACTATCATATATCAACAATATATTCTTCTGGTGGTGGATTGTATATCTGAATAAGTGGAAGCATTAACATCCCTATTAATGATGTTAAAGTAGTAGCAAGACTCTTCAAGAAGATTATCTTCTCGAGGTTCGAAGTTCTTAGCACTTGCAATTAGTAATGGCAGTTCACATTTCACTTAATGTTAATTTGAAGCTTTTTTAAAAAAAATAAAACATAAATAATAAGGTCACCTTAGGATATCATCCTGACGCTAGTAGCCAAATTAAAGTTTCGAATCGATAAATTAATAATATAATTAATAAGATAGTTATTAATTACTATATATTAAGCCTGAATGGGATGATGACGAAGAATTATAATCCAATCGTGCAATTCATCCAACGGCTGTTGTCCTCATCTTTTATTCTCATCATTGAACGACCTTAATTTATTCTGTGGAAACCATGAAACTCTTGCTATACCGAAACTCTCGAAAGTTTGACCTTAAACACACTTATAAAGCCCTCTCTCTCTCTCCCTTCTTCTGAGGTTTTAAACGGTGCTGGGTGAGTTAAAGATGGAGAAGGAAGAAGACCAAGTTTGTTCCAATTAAATATCTTAACTTCCTTTGTTATTAATTATTTTTTTAAGTACTATGTCTTTGGACGATTTGGCTTTAGTTGCTCAATTTGGTTTCCATTTGTTCAACTTATCACCGAACAAACTATATGCCCAGGTTTTGTTTTGTTTCTCTCTGTACTATCCTAATATTCTTGTTTTTTTTCTTATTATGATGTAAGTGTCTAAGCTCCACTAGAAGAAAAAGGCCAAGTTTGTTCTAATTAAATATCTTAACTTCCTTTGTTATTAATTATTTTTTGGAGTGTGACTTAGAAATCGTTTGATTTACTATGGCAGCTTCATTAACTTTGTTTTAGATGATTGTTGTGTGTTATCGGTATATGGTAAGCATTGCTGATTTTGGATTTTTGTTTAGACGAGCAGTTCTTGTGAAAGAAGTTGCGCAACCTGGAGAAGAACCCATTGATATTACACCCAAAGAATTTGTTGTTCAAACGACAACTCAGGAATATGGCGTGGCACATTCCACATATTGGATGATACTATCATTTTCTTAAATCACAAGGACCAAAGGCTTTATAAGTAGTCTATTGATTCCAAAGATCTAATGAATTACCCACTGCATAACCTTTTTTTCTTGTTTGGTTTTCATTAACAATTTGAAGAAGATACTATCTACTTTGCTTCTTCAAGTCCTCTCTCATTTTTAGTCATACATTGTGTACTCCGTCAAGTAGGATATGGTTAGGACTTGGAAAGAATTTTTATGTTGAGTGTTGACTTTATAGCACATACAGATTTGTCTCTTGTGCCAATACACCAAATTACAGCAATCCAGTGGTGTCCTTTGCTGATGGAATCTTTGATTTATGTTTCAACCTTTATGTTATTGTAATGGAAGGTATCTGATGTCATGGATACTTGTTATTTAGCATCGATAAGTCGATGGTTGACTTATTTCAATTTTGTAGATCGTCGAGTAAGAAGTACAGATGCAACTACTACTATTTTTGCTATGAGCCTTAATGGCAAAGATGACCAAGGTAATGAAAGGAGGAACCTTTTTTCTTCAAAGGGAAAACTAACTTTTGTTTTTTTTTGTGCATTGCCTTTGACTTTTCATTTACACTTAGAGTTTCTTTTATTGTTATGATTTTCAGAACCAAAAGTATTAGTAAGTGGGAATGACTTCTATGTCTTTCCTCATTTAGATGCTAAAAATGAAAGAATAGTTTGGATAGAATGGAGTCACCCAAACATGCGGATAAAGCAGAACTTTGGGTTGGCTACATATCTAAGAATGGGTGAGAGCAAGTTCTTACTGCTTACATATTAAGAACTTTCTTTATCAATATTTTTCATGTTGTACTTAACCCATAAGACTAAAAACTGCATTCCTTGCACAATTAGAAAGTCATTTATTTTGGTAAGTATTGGTCTAATGTACCTCAACTTGGATAAAGGAGGGAGATATTATGCTGCCTCAATAGTTTTTATAAACCTACTCACTCAAAATTCTTAAACCTGATTTTCACATTCCCAATTCCTCCACATCATTAGTAATTGAAATATTTGTCATAAGAGAAACCCCTCAAATTTTTGTTTGTCACATCTTTTAATTGAGAATCAATATGAAGGGGCATACTTAATTTTGCACATATTCTTTTTTTTAATCTTAAATGTATTCGTAAGGATGCTTACAAATGCACATGTGTTACTATTCGAGATCCTACACTTCTGGAGTCTCCAACTGAACCAAAGTGGTCTTCCAATGGTTTTCATTCTTTACTTACATGCAATAGTCTAAATAATAACACACCATTTTGTTAATGTAAGAGAAAAATGTGTGCTAAAGAGCAAGTTTGCTGGTATAATTAAAGTTGGTCTTCCATTATGTAATATTCATAAACTAAATGTCACTTGAAGACCAATTATTTGGTGCCAATAACTTAATCCTATAAGCAAGGTGTGTTCAGTTTCAAATTAAAAAATATTAGTAAATGCAAGTAGATGTTTGTTCTATGAAGTTTCTTTATTCTACCTGTTAGGCTTAGGATCACAATATTTTGTTATCTTCCTTGGGTTACTTTAAGATTTTTTTGCCTGGATTCAAATTACCTGTCAAGTACCATAATTTATTTTTTGTGCAGCGATACAGGAATCTAACATTTAGATTGATAGGAAGTTTTAAATATCCTTTGTTCCAGGGAACCTATGTATCATTTTATATTATGATTGGACCCTAATTGCTTCATTTCAATTTGAGTTGTGAAGGGAATCTCCTGACATATGGAATTTAATCCCTTCTAGTCGTTGGAACTGGGATGGTCTGAGGGAAATGATATTTGTGAATGGAATTCACTTGTTGTTGCACCAATGCTAATTGCTTCAACTAGCCAGATTTTTGGAAATAACGAGTGCTTTGAACCATATACCTCTAACATTTATAGCCGAAGAATTTTATTGTGTGTTATGCCATCATTTTTTTAAATATTCTTCCATCTGTTTTCTTTTGTTTCCTTACTGTTCTGTTTATAGAGTGGTGAATTTGTTGTAGTCAACAAACATCTTCTTTATGATTTGAATGAGATGGGGATATGGTCTCGTGCTCTCAAGAACAAAATAATTTATGAGGATGGCTCTGTTTAGAAAATTCCTAAAATCCCTAATGACTTAAAGCTTATATAAAAGTATGTAAATGCAATTGGCATGTCTATTTCCTGTTTGCTCCTTGTTCCTGCTTTCAAATTTTACCCTTCGTGTTAACTTTGTTTATGTTCATTATTACTACTAGGATTGTTTAGGAGATGAAGTAGAAAACCTTAATTAATATAGTTGTTGATCGTGGATGTTACATTGATTATAATCAAAGCCTTAATATACATATGTAGCAACCAAATTTTCGGAAACTAACTTCCTTACATTTCTATGCATGGTCTAAGGTATTTCCTTTGTTATAATGCCTTTGTATGTGTGTTTATTTACATAATGTTTAATGTTCTTTATAGTACAAAAGGTTTTAAAGATGAGGATGTATTACTTATGATCTCGTACTGCTTCTGATGCCATCAAGTTCACTGTCGACACTTCTGTCCTTCAGGTAACAACTTTTGCAATTTTTAGTATATTTCCTTTTAATGTAGGAAAGCAAAACAACTCATGTTCATTTTGAAGTTAAGGGATAAATTTTATTTTGATTAGAATTTAGGCTGAGTTTGAGTTTAAAAGTTAAATTTTTAGGCTTTCGATAGGCTCATACTTGAGTTTTTTTACTAGGCCTTGTTTAAAGTGACCAGATTTAGTTTATAAAAATGATGTCATTTTGTTTAACTTAATAAAGCAATACACGATGAGACAAAAACTAATCAAGCTTAGGGATTAAACTTTTGTAGTAACTTCTTCATTCAAATTCTGATAAAACTTTTGTCAGAAATAAAATATATAAAGTCATAGTAATTTAGAAAATTTGGCATTTATTATCGTGTAGTCTAAGAATTAAAGTAAAAGTGCTCCTTTTCTATTACAACTTTGGAAGTATCGCTGTAGAAAATTGATAAACAAATGTCCTGAGTCAGTTAGGAAGTTCATTTCAAAAGGATGTTGTCTTCGATGAAGTGTTCATTTTAGAAGGACACTGTCTTTAACGACGTGTAATGGAGTCTTGAATGAAATTTCAGAAAAAGGAACTCTACTTTGCATTTATTAAGTATAATATACTAAGTGTGAAGGATTGTCATCATCGTCGTACCTTCCCATCATCATCAAATGGCCTTTTCACCAATTAATAACCCAACAAATGGTGCCGTACCTTGTCACCAAAACTCTTAACTCCTAATCCTAACAAATGGTCTTGGATTAGAGACAACAATAAAATGTCCTCCTCTCTTCCTGCGCCTTTATCCAGTCTATCTTCTTATCACCAATTAATTAGTTTTCTCTCTCTAATTTCTCCTAATCTCTGCTTCTCTCTCCATCTCTTGCCAGAAAATATCTCTCTTGTTTTTCATAAACAGCCCAGAAAGTTAGAGATGGAGTAGGAAGGAGAATCCAACGCCGGATCTTGCTATCACTCCTTCCTCAGCATTCGCAACGACGCCTAGTAACCCAAAATCTACACTTGTATAAAAAGAGACAAATCATATTATCATTATTCTCTCACACACATATCTGCCCTTGTTTCTTTCCCTTGATATTTCTCTTGGTTTCACAAAATGGGCAAGAAAGAAACACAACTTCAACTCAAAGATCATCTGAAATGGACTGACAACGTTGAAGCTATACTCGAACTTTTAAGGAAATAAGTTCCTTTCTCGTTCAAACAGGTGGGGGTCTTTTTTTTTGTGTTCCTACTGTCATGCTTAGTTTGCTTCCATAGGTCAAGATCCAATGTTTCATCTATAGCGGGAGTGTTCAATTTGAGATAAAAGTTTGTAGTGTTTTTATTGTCTTTATCTTCAAGATTATATCAGTAGTGGACAGAATAGCTACTTCCATTAACATTATGTTCTACCTAATCACAGGAGAAATTCTGCAATAACGCTTGTGATAGATGGTTCCTTAGAGGTAAAGTTGATAATGTGAAGAAGGCTGTAAGGAGTTTAAGGGCTTGCCTTTCTTGAAGAGACAGCATAGTTATTGGTACTGTAACAACAATCTACATTAATTTTCTACTACTTCTTAGTCCTCTCGTTTTTATTTTTCTGTTACTTCTCAGTCTTCTCTTTTTTATAATCATTCATTTTCTTTTTTGTCCTATTATATATGCAGAATGTTGCTTTTTTTTATCAGTTCAAATGGTTAAGTGTTAAAGTAGCCACCAATTCAAAATAAAGAACAACAAATGTTATCTCAAAATATATCAACTACTGTATTTTTTCGCTACTTTTTGTTTTTTGTTTCTTATTTTGGAATATAGAAAACTTGATGGCAGATGAGTTTTCTGCTAAGCTCGTAGAAGAAGTCACTTATATAGTGGGTCACGATGAAGAATCAAGACCTATTTTGGTAATTTTCGACTCCACCATATACCTCTTTTATCATTTTATGCATTTTTTCAAACTGTACATTCACATAATCTGTAAGTGACTATATAAACTTTTAGATTCTATCTCTATTTCAATTGCCTACTTTTTTGTTAATTCATCATTTGTTATATCAAAATTCTTTCTTTCACTTCAATTTATGCAGATTCACAAGATTCCTGGTGTTTACTCTGGAGGTTGCTGTATCAACCATGGCAAGAAAAGGTGAACAATTCGTACTCCTTTTTGATGCAAGTATGTCCATTTCTTGCGAAACTTTGTTAATAATCCATAAAAATTTAGGGTCATGTAACACTTTTTGGTTGGGTAAGAATGCATTTAGGTGTGACATGACATGTGTTTTCTTATAATTTGTTCGTTTTAGCTTCTCAAACTTTTTTAAGTCTGCTCTGGCATTCTGAATCTTCTCTTGTCAGCACTAAGAATTGTGGCAAAGTACTACATGTACAGGCTTTACAAAGCTTTTGTAATCGATCCACCTTCTCTATTCTCTTGTCTATAGAAGGTAAAATTCAAAATTGTCTTCCTAATTCTTGTCTCTTAGTGTGTTGTCTCATTTTCTACCTGTTTGTGAAAAGTACTCAACTCTTTGGCTTTTTCAACCTAGGAGAGGTTGTTACTATTGACCTACTCTTGTTCCTTTCTTTACCTTTTGTAGTTAATTTTCTATACCGTGGCCCCCACAAACTCATAATTCAAATCTTACCTGTTAATAATTGTGCAATGTGGATGATTATAGGGTGTCCGACCATTTGTTGAGCTGTCAACACTCACGATGGTGGTATCTTCGTTGGACTTTGAAGAATCATTAGAATTCTGTGATTTTGACAGATACCCAGGAGTCTCTTCCCTATGATTTGAGCCTTCTTCGTCGGTTAAATCAATAGCCAAAAATGACTAATGCTCATCTTCAAGGTTTTCATTCGTTATGTCGCAACAGTTTGATTCACTCAAACTATGGTAACTCACCTTGAGCCACCCTACTGCTCCAAAAGTAGAGCCCACCAGTAAGTCTCCTTTGGGGTTAACACGTATCTCCCCGCTCAATGTAAGGTCCATCTCCATCGCATCACCGATTGCTAGAACGAAACGTGAAAGCATCAACGGTTATATAAGACTCACCCAAAAAACTCTGTTTTCGTCAACTCCGATGCCATAGCACGTGACCGCAAGTGAGACATTTAAAATTAGTCAAACATGCACCCCATGGCCCTCTTTCCTCCAAGTCTCTCTAGTCTTTCTTACCATTCTTGAGGTTTTACAGAAGGCCCTACGATGAGATCATTTACAGGTCAAAAATGCCACCTCCACTTGGTGGTCTCATCTCTATTATGCCACTTCATCTCAAATGACGCCATGTGTCAGTATCGCAACAATTCTAAGCTAAGAGTTAAGTTTATTAATGAAACAGGAATGAAGTGAAAATACATAGAAGGTTGTATGAAGTAAAACAATGATGCTATTAACATGATTATTACTCTTAATATTTTACTAATTATATATATCTTTTGGTTTTAATAATTGGAGAGAAATGCTTAAGTTTGTATTTTTCATTACTTTAATTATTCTACATATCGTTAAATTAAGGCCAATCATTTATTAAGAAAGATATAAGGTTTTAAAGCATTAGACTACATCAGGATAACACATGAATATACTAATAACAACAAAAAAATACCCATAAAATCATAGACATTAACATTTATGACAAAATCTAGTACACTTGACTCTTGTCATCAACTTATTAGTACGAAGAGCAAGATGGCAATTTGACAAAGGGAGGGGGCTTTGCTTTGAGTACATGATTGCTAGGATGAAGCTACCTTCTAAGAGAACATATTTTGCGATGTTCTGGATGGCTATGTTATCTAATTAATAAACACAATAACGGTAGGAACCCAACTCAGATCATTTTGTATCTAACAAGCAAGCACCAAGTGACCATAGACTTATGATGATTATTCCCACGCTTTTATCATAAAGAAACATAAAGGAGCAATTGTTCCTTCTTTTTTCTTCTCTATCTCATCCTAATCTACTAAATTAAGATCGTAATCTACTTGATTAAGATGATAAAATCGTAATCTCTATGATAAATATTTAATTTTTCAATTGCATTTTAAAACATTCAGAGACATGGACATGCTAGAAGTTGGGGTATGATAAAGAAAGTGATTAACGTGTGGTGCTTGGGTTAGTATTGCAGAAGGATCTCATTGTCATCATTAAACAAGATATTACGTCTGGAATATATCTCCAACTCAAAAGATAAAATTTTGCATATTATAAGCATTATTGTGAAATGTACACTGAACTTACAAAGAAAAAATAGAAGTGAAGCATTAAGAAATGAAGATAAAAACCCACTAATAAGAAAGAGGGATAGGTAAGAGCCATTTAATTTGTTCAACACAAAAATACAATGTTTCTAGGAAATTCCAAGATCCCCACTTAATTACCCAACACTCTTCATTAATTTCCACTCTCGTCAGTTTCAAGTGCAGTATAAGTGCACTCTTTTTTCATCTAGATGACTACACCTACACCTCTTATTTGATGCCTTTATTATCATGCATTCAAGGGGTTTAACGTTGCATTGCAATGAAATCATTAATAACTTCTGACACGACAACCTATCCATTTAATTCAGGTCTTTGAAATTGAACATCAAATGGCACAAATCTTAAAAGCAATCAAGTAGTCGCCGACTAAATCTTAAAGTAGAAAATTTATAGTGCTAGCTACCTCATTTCTCATTTATCCTTTATCAAGTATAGTGTGACAGGCTTCATCATATAGCCCATGAAACTGAAGCCCAAGTATATTAAATTTTCTTTTACTTTCTCATAAGTTGGAAAACCTGAAAAAGCTGATTGAGAAGGAAAAGTAGAGACTAATGCTCTATTTTTCTTACTCGAGAACAAAATGTTTGGTTTGGCGTGACCAAAGGAGTTCCACTCGGTCAAGCTCAGATAGAAGAATACAGAAACCTCATCACAAATTTAGTAACTTCGCAATAAATGAGTATAAGATTTGTGTTTTCAGTATGATTTTTCTTCATTTTCTTAGCCCTTTCCCAACTTTTGGTAGCATTTTCATAAAATTTGGGAAATCATTGTTTTTATTTTATTGGGTAGAAGAAATAGAATTTTTTTGCAATCTAAAAATTTTAATATTAATAATTTTTGGGAAGTTTTTATATTTTTTATTTTTTATAAACTTTTTTAGATTTTGACTAAAAATAGCATAAAATATATTTTTATATACGTATTATCTATATTTTTTATGTTAATAAATTGTCTTTGATATGGTTAACTAACTTAATTCTTTAACTTTATTTAAATTAATTAAATTCAATTTAAATTAATAATTTAAGATAATTTTATTAAATGAATAATTTTAATCATATTTAATTAGTTCAACTTACTTTCAAGAATTAGGTTGAATTGTCATGTAAGCAATATTTGATTCGTCATTATTTTTTAGTCGAATTAGAAAGAGTTTTTCTGAAAGATTGAAAGTTACAAAAATTTTAAAAATTCAGAAGTTTTTAATTTCTTAAACTACAAATTAACTATAAATTATTTATCCCATTTTATTCATAAAATTCAAGTTAGTTAAAAACATATTTAACATCCTGAACTTTAGTTTTAATTGAATAAATTCTATAACTTACAAAATATTGTTAAACGAAATTTAAACCTTAAACGTTTATTAATTAGACATATACCTTAAGATTCTGCGTTAATCGTGTGCTAATTAACCATATTCCTTTAAATCGTATGTTATAATCTCATGATTTGGATTTACTAATGTTAGGTAAGACTACACATACACCTCCTGTTTGATGTCTTTATTATCATTTATTCAAGGGATTTAACATTGCGTTAAAATGAGACAACACCCATCCATTTAATTCAGGTCTTTAAAATTTGACATCAAATGACAAAAATCTTAAAAGTAATTAAGTAGAAGCTGACTAAATCTTAGTAGTAAATTTATAGTGATAGCTACCTCATGTCTACTCCACCGATCCTCATCCTTAGTCAATACTCTACACCTCTCAAGATGTATGCATTCGTCCTGTTAAGTTATAAATTAAATGCCTGTTTGGTTCAATTTTTGGAGGATAAAAAAGTTTTTTTTTTTCACCGTAAAAGTTATTTTTACGAAAAATGAGTGTTTGACCGTAAAATTCAAAAATACTTTTTTAATAGAAATGACTTTTTTAGAAGTTAAAATACAGATTTTTAAGAAGTTCAAATTTAAAGCTTTTCAAAAAAGTTCTACTGACAAAAACTCTACTAATATAAACTTATCCAAACAAATACTAAAATCATGGCAGTAACTATCGAGGTCACTATTTAGTCACCTAACCACCTCTAGCATTTCTTTCACTAGCATTTATTTTATCCTGTTATGCGTTACTATTAACCTAGAGACAAGTTGTAACGTGAAAAGCAATAAAGTCAATAAATTTGTCTAAGTCTTTAAAACCATGTCAGTCACATAAAGAAGAAGAAGCGTAATGAAAGGTCTAAAATCACTAGCAAATTTAGGATTTTTTTTAAATAACGATGCAATAGAAATTTGAATCGTCGTTGATTTAGAGCTGCCCTTATTAGATTACATTAAATTCAAGGACAAGACAATCTTTTTTTATTAAACGTGACAACTTAATCGACGTAAAGAAAAATAACTCACATGGGAATAAGAGACACAGAGATTGCATACGAAAAGGAACAGTAGAGAAGTTATCACTATAAAATTTCAGATGTTCGCTTGTGAATATAATTAAAGATGTTGGTCTGTAGGACCTATACCATCAGATCCTCTGCGTTTCAGTAAACAAAAGTTTTAACCTTCCTTTATCCAGCTTTCGTAAGTTTTTGGGTTTTACATGGTAATTTGTTTGCAAACTAATTCAATTCCTTGTCAATTTAGTAATTATCTGTGCTTAATGAACTTGAGAAAAAAAATTACGTGTATGACATTATATTAATCCTTCGTTTGTTCTCACTATATTGTGTATTAAGATATGAGGAACTTGTTTTGCATTTTTTTCCCTAGTACATCAAACTTGGTGATAAGTGTAATCAAGACATAATAAACCAGCAACTAAAGTATGCATTTTATATATGATCAAATTCACGTAAAACACATGCATATATATATATCAACGGAAGCGTAACGAAAATAATGTATACCTCCAGCCATTGCG
>JANQAP020591698.1:0-14108 GCA_026874005.2 Erythroxylum coriaceum | reverse complement strand
TCATCTAATTTATTAAGTGTCAAATTCATCGTGTGTATGATGTAAATATTGTGTAAATTAATGTTCTTAATTTAATACTATTGCTGTATGAGCTGGGATGTGATCCTCTGGCCCCATAACTCTGTACCTACCCTGTCTCAAACAATCCAAGCCATCTATTTTTATGGGTCCCACATAAATAAATGGCTTGGATTGTTTGAGACAGAGTAGATACAGAATTATGGGGCCAGAGGATTTGGACCCGTATGAGCTGAGATTTCATAACCATGCAAACAGTATATTGCTCTGTTAAAAACAGTTTACTCAGACAGTTATATTTATATGAGTGTTTATTAATAAAATAAAATTTTATATTATATTATTTTAAATAAAATAAAAAATGTAAACAGCAAAAATTAAAATTCTTTTAAAAAAATAAAAAATTTTAACATAAACAACTTTTCACTGTAATACATTATAATCCTTTCTATAATATTCAATTTCATTATAAATTATTCCTTTACGTTCCATTTAGAAATGGCAATTTTTGACAAATTTATTTATTTTTAAGAGACCGACCTATGAGCCAAGCCCAGGCCCAAACAAACTCGAGATCCAATTATTTTAAACAAAACATAATTTTACTTAGAAAAATTAAACTTCGAGTAAATTTGAATCTAAATAACCCAGACCTTAATTTAATTAAAAAATAAATTATTCTATATTTTTAATTTTAAAAAAATTATTTTAAAAAATTTGATAAAAGTTGGCCATTGCCATTTCGTTCCATTTTATTTAATTAAAAATTTTACATGCAACCAAGCTATTTGCTTCCTTCATATACAAGAACTATAATTAATCAGAGTGTCTTCATATTAAGCTTCCAACACCTTTAACCAAAGTTGTAAGATTATCTGTGCAAAATTTAGACGTATCTAAACAAAAGTATGAAACAAAATGTAGGGCTGCTATTTAACTCCTAACTCGTGGGTTGAAAAGGAGAAGAAGCTGATGACAGCACACAAATGTCTGAGTTTTTCAGACCCCAATCCAACCAAAGATGGAATTGGGATATAGTTAAAACTCAAATCAAAGGCTTTCGAAATGCAATTCATCTAAACCAAATTCTTAATAAACAACAGTAATAAATACTCTAAATCAAAGAAACTCATAATAGAACTTCTGCCTCAGAAAAATCCATTATTGTCACTGTAATGTAGCTTCCACCAAGTAGGTTCTCCCTGGTAAACAGGGACTTGGCTCCACCACACCTCCATTAAGGTTGGATTAGTTCATCAACGGCAACTTGCTTACAAATCACAAATACATGACTTAATGTAACCAAAGAAAATCTCATAGCAACCCAAGTAGGTTCTCCCTGGAAACAGGGACTTGAAGTCATCTACACCTCAAAGGATTTGCAAATTCATCATTGACGGCTACCCCAAATCAATTATCTCCTTAAAACACAAAAAAAATGAAAACAATATTTAAAAATAAAGCTCAGAATTATAACAGCTTTATCAATCAAGAACTTTCTGAAGCAGAACTGGCATTCAAGCTGTGATTTCATCTTCACGGCCAATTTCACACCCAAAAACAATCATTTCATCTATTTCTGAGACAAGAACAGATGGCTCATATCAAGAAATTCAACCATTATCACTTTTATGCTTCATCGATAACTCTCAGAAGCGCGGATAAATATCTAATCATTGCCAACACCTGCTTCTTCCGTAGTTAATTATTCCTCGGAAGCACAAAACAAAGGGGAGAAAATAAAAAGAAAAGCACATATCGCCGTTGATTTGACACAGATCAACCTAGGAAGAACGAAAAAGGCTAAACTGCAACACTAAACGGCAGAGATATAGCACGAGCAATGGGGCTTTCACTTTCAACGGCAGTTTGTAACCTCAAAGAAGCCCGGGGTGCATCGTGCATACCAACAAAATCAAACTCACTACTAATACAGCATAAACGCCGCCAATCAAACAATAAACCACCAACAAAGATTAAACAGACTACAATGCTTTCCTCACACACAGAGAAGGCGCTTTATACATATTTTATATATAGGGCGACTTCGGCTCAGTATATACTGACTCAACAAAACCCTAATCTTTGATAACCATATCGGTTGACTTTAATCACAGGCCTCTCCTCAATTGGACTGTAACAACAAAGTTTAGGCCCAGCTACCTGCTCTGGCCGTCTCATAGCAGTTGTTAAATTTTTTTGAAATTAAATTCAATGAGATAGTGGTACATTTGTAGCTATCAGCACGATACAATCTTGTCCGTCTTAGTAAGGTTATCAATGCGCCTGGTCGAGTCAGGGGTATCCGTGTCTTTGGAGTAGAGATGTTAATAGGTAAAGCAATCCGGAAGCCTGTGGCCCGACTTGTAACTCGGCGAGTCAAGATAGGTCAGCCTATAGTCTAGCTAGACCACGAACCAATAGTGGATTAGTCTGCTGTTTGTTTTTTTAAAAAAAACTTTCAAAATAGCATCGTTTTGAAAATAACGGTCGAGCCTAGCTCACCCAACCTTGACCCATTGTTGGTTAACCTGGCCTAAAAGTGGGCTAAGTCAGGCCCTTTTTGTCATCTCTATCCTGGAGAGAATCCAGGTTAACGTAGTCTTGAGCAATGTTGCGAATACCGTATTAGGTTTGGTACCAGATTGAGTTCTGGTACAATACTATACTAGTACTGGTCAATATCAAATACTATTTCGGATAATTTTTTAAACTTATTAAATAGTCCCTAAATTTTTTTAAAAATTGAAAAATGGTCGATTGTCATATTATACAGTTGTACTGTATATTTTTAACCATGTCTCTAAAAATTAAAATAATAAAAAATAATCATAATTAATATGAAATAATAATAATTTTCAGATATTTCACATATAAATAATAATCACAATTTATATGAAAAAAGATAATCATTATAGCAAAAATATAAAATTAAGAACAATATAAAATATTTAAAATATTACAATTTTAATTTTCATTACATAATAAATAATAATTACATCAAAATATCTAATAAAAAATAATAAATATCTTTAACTCTCAAATTATTATAATTTACAAAAAGAATTCGTGATAAGGAAACAACCAAGTATAATTGAAACATGAAACAATTATTTAATTTACTATCAATTAAATATATTATATATTTAATTAATTAAAATTAATTATCACTAAAATTATAAATATCTTAATTTAATTTAATTTAAAAAATTAATTTAATAATTATTAATAAATATAATTAAATTAAAAAATATTTTTAAAATATATATATTTCAAATAAAATTTGATTTACTAACTAAAAATATATAAAATAAATGTTAGTTTATAAATAATAATTTTTAAATTATTTAATTTAAAAAATAAAATATTTTTATTAATACTTTATTAATAAATATTATATAAAAGATTAAAATAAATTTAAATAAAATAATTTATTTTTAATTTTATTTAATGTATAATTATTATTAGTAATAAAATATTTATTTTATTTTAAAATTAAAAATTAAAAAATCACAATAAAAGTTTAACTAAATAACAAATTAAAAAAACTTTGAAAAATAGAAAAGGAGGGGGGTAGGGGAGGCGGGAGTTAAATTTTAAAAAAAATTGAAAATTTTGCAACTTAGTTCTTATATTTTTAAAAATTTCCGATACTGATCGGTATATGGCCGATATTATAAATACTGGCCGGTACCAGACAAAACAGACCGGTACCGACTGATATTTATACCTAGTACATAAGTATCCCTATTTTGTACCGTTCTCTGGTCGGTACAGT
Source organism: Erythroxylum coriaceum (assembly GCA_026874005.2). NCBI lineage: Eukaryota > Viridiplantae > Streptophyta > Magnoliopsida > Malpighiales > Erythroxylaceae > Erythroxylum > Erythroxylum coriaceum. Next base: position 10,312 of record JANQAP020591698.1, on the reverse strand, counting down.
ATGTACTGCCCGGTACTGGTCAGTACGGAACGGTATTCAAAATCATGATCTTGAGGATGAGCTATTGTAGGATTTGAAGCTTTAACTTACCAAAGTTAGGTCACATCTAGTTATATTGCCACCATGGTTGGTGTAGCTTTATTATACTACTACAAATCGCAGTTCAATAGAGATAATAAGTACTATAAGTTCAAATAAAATCCTCTGTTTTCATTATGATGTTCTAACTCGGTGCGATTTAATTTTATCCACACATTTATGTGGGGAGATAATAAGTGTTATAAGTTCACATGATATCCTTTGTGCCCATTATAATATTCTAACCCTATGCCATTTAATTTTATCCCCATATTTATGTAGGCCCTATTTATAAAGGCACCTTGAATTATATTGATAAGGAGCTTTAACACCAACTTGAGTCTTGAAGCTAGTAGCTTTAAGGTGATTTTGTAGATGGTATTACAACATGATATTGGTCTAAAGTGGTGGGATTAGGCAGCTTAGTGATAAGACTTATAAAAGTCTTTTTGAATTCCTTCACCATGTAAACCTCTATTTGGTTTAAGACTAAACAATGCTCTTTCCTCCTTTAAAGGATTGGAAGGAGTGGTAAGGGCAACTACATCAGCATTTGGGATCCTGTCTATGATAAAGGAACCAAGCAAATGTTGAATTAAAGTTAAGGCATCAACAAAGCCAAAAGTCTTAGAGAAGTAATTAAAGGTTACTTGCAATAATTCTTAAGTGTATACTATAGATCCATCATCTTTTTATAAGCAAGAGGTGCTGTTGTAATTTTTCCTTTAAAAAGAAAGATTTTGTGGAAAAATAAAGTGTTCCTATCACTATTATAGATCTATTGCTCCCTTATTCTTTGTTTGATTATTAGAGCAATTGACTTGTAAAAGCCTATGTAAATTATGTAATAATTGCCTTTTCCTTTTCTTGTAAACTTAGATTAAATGGATCTAGATAAAGAGAGTATTAAATCAAATTAAGTTTCTTTTTAGTCTCATTCCCAGTTAATTGAGGATTGTTATTTTTTTTTCTTACGGAGGATTTTGAGTTTCTCTTTGATCCTATTGAGTTTACCGTTATAAATAAAATAATGAGAGCCTTAAATATGGAAATTCAAGCCTTTGATGATGGCGCCTTCAAACCTCTCATCATTCACCAAATGGTTATTAAATCCAGGGTAATTATAAAAAAAATCTCAAACTTTACTCAATTTTGTAATTATAGCTCAAACTCAAAAAAGTGATAATTAAATGCTTACGCTTCTAATTTTTTTTCAATTCTAGCCCAATGCTAGTATCTCTATTAACATTTCTGATGTGACCTGCCACATAAGATAGATACCCTTAAATCAATCTTTGTTGTTTTGGAATCGAAGAAAAGGTGTGAAACGCTACTACAACAAACATAGCTACTGTGTTGGTATGAGAAGAATCTGTCTTTATGAAGTAATTAATGACAACACTCTCATGCTGGTGTGAGATGACAATGACACTCTCTCATGCTCGTGCGAGACGACAATGAAACAGTTTCTAATAATCTGAATGAATTTCCAATTTGCTGCCTTATGCCCTCTTTCTATGCTAGAACGAACTAATTTAGGATTTTCAATTCCAGCAATTTAGGTAGCCAGTTTCATTAAGGTTTTCCAATTCCAAAATGAAATAATTTAGTTAGATAACTTAATTTATGTTAAGGGTATCTGTCTTATCTAATAAGACACGTCAACAACATTAATGGAGATACTAACTTCGAGCTAGAGTTGAAAATTTTGGAAGTTTGAGTATTTAATTGCCACCTGTTAAAGTTCAGGCTATAATTGCAAAATTTAGTAAAGTTTAAGATTTTTTTTGTAATTATTCAAGATTGGGGATAAATTACAAATGGAAGTAGGGGGTGGATTATCAAATATTATAAATTTATTATGACAATATCTAACTTCTTCCTAAGAAATCATATATTTTGTTGCTTATTACTCCATGTAAAGAAATGTCCCACCATCTTAAGATTTGTAACTTCTATAGTGGATCTCCATTTATCAAGATCATATGAATACGTTTTACGCCAAATGTTACCCACGACTTTAAGTAGATGTAGAATATTATTAAAATCCCTAATCACCATTTAGTAGCCCTAAATACTAGCATGAATAACCTATACTTTTCTCTAGACAACAGTCATTTGAAAAGAAAATTTGGAATTATAAATAAAATAAATATGAAAGTATGTATTATCTTGCCCTAACACTATTTCTAGATGAGGAAAATCAATAATGATTGAACTTTAGACCTTCAGCTTCTCCTGGTCATAAGCTACCACTATTCTCCCCTAGTGTGGGCATTATTATTAGAGATTACAACTTATTTACTTTTTAATAAGCCAAGCTATTTGTATTTTTCTTTCATTTAGTTTAGTTTCTAAAAGACCCAACAAAGTAGGATTTACTGAATACATGTAATTTTGAAGCAAAAGCTACCTTTTAGGATCATTAAGCCCTCTTATATTCCAAGAAAGGAAGTTTATTTGAAACGAAGTTTAGAGCATGAGTTCTTATTACTTCTATTGGATTTTCTTTTAGCAATATAGGTGAATGTTAGAGAAGTGTCCTAAAGGGAATTGCTTTTAGCACTTATTGTATAAATCTCTATAATTAATAAAAGGCATTTTTGGTAATTTGATGTTCATGTTCTTTATGAACTGATAATGATCTTAAATCAAATTAATGAAATCCTTGATACATTACATAGCATGAAGGAAACCATGATGAGATCATGATAATGAGATTACTCTTTTTGGACCATGATGTAAATATTCAAGCTAAGGGAAAAACTTTATTGGAAAATTAAGCGTAAAATTAGCAATGGATGAATTATAAGACTTTCGTTCGATAATTAAAGTGAAAAAGGTTCATTGTACCTATTCTTTGAAGCATTTCATCTAAGTAACATGTTAAATGTTAAAGCTAAGCTCAAAGAACTTATACAAGGCAATGAATTACATACACTACAAGAGTTAAGACATTTAGTGATAATTTTTTTGTGACTAACTATTGTTTTATCACAAATATGAGTTTTTTTGTGACAAGATAATTGATTGACACTATTGTTTGGATTATCTGTGATGATTTATATTTTTGTCACTAATACAATGGTAATTGTGACAATTTAGTTTCTTTCATAATTAAATTGTCACAATTAATATATTAATAGTGTTAAAATTTATTTTATCACTATGTTTTGTCACTAAAAGCTTATGAAATTCGACACCAAAATAATTTTGGTGGGAATTAATTGTAATTGTGACAAAATATATGTTGGTAACTAATATTTTCTATTTGTTGTGACAACACATAGTTTGGTCACTAATATTGTTTTCTTGTTGTGACAAAACGGTTTATCGTCACACAATATTTTACTTTTTATGACAAAAAAATTGTCAATAAATATTCAATTAATTAATGTCTACTTCATATTGTAACAATAGCCGAACTATAACTATGGTCACTACTATTCACAATTTAGTGAAAATTTTTTTATGACTAACTATTTTTGTCATCACAAATACAAGTTTTTTTAGTGAGAAGACAATTGATTGACACTATTATTTGAATTATCTGTGATGATTTATATTTTTGTCATTAATACAATAATAATTGTGGCAATTTAGTTTCTTTCATAATTAAATTATCACTATTAATATATTAATAGTGTTAAAATTTATTTTATCATTAAAAACCTATGAAATTTGGCGCCAAAATAATTTTGGTGGGAATTAATTGTGTAATTGTGACAAAACATATGTTGGTAACTAATATTTTCTATTTGTTGTGACAAAACAAAGTTTGGTCACTAATATTGTTTTCTTGTTGTAACGAAACGGTTTATCGTCATACAATATTTTATTTGTTATGACAAAAAATTTTGTTAATAAATATTCAATTAATTAGTGTTTACTTCATACTGTCACAATAATCGAACTATAACTATGGTCACTACTATTCGTAATTTAGTGAAAATGTTTTTGTGACTAACTGTTTTTGTCATCACAAATACGAGTTTTTTTAGTGACAAGACAATTGATTGGCACTATTGTTTGGATTATCTGTGATGATTTATATTTTTCAGTAATACAATGGTAATTGTGGCAATTTAGTTTCTTTCACAATTAAATTGTTACTATTAATATATTAATAGTGTTAAAATTTATTTTATCACTAAGTTTTGTCATTAAAAGCCTATGAAATTTGGCGCCAAAATAATTTTGACGGGAATTAATTGTAATTGTGACAAAACATATGTTGGTAACTAATATTTTCTATTTGTTGTGATTATATTACCAAAGTGAGGGATTACATGGTATGGAGAGAATGACCTAACCTTTATAATTTGATTCTCTAAACCAAAATTGTGTTCTTGTTTTTGTGAAAATTTGAAGTGTGTTTGCAAGTCTTTAAATTGTGAATTTTTACAATTTCAATTTCTCATTATTTGGTTTACTCAAACAAAAGTCAATTTGAATTACCTGGTGACTAAAAAATATTGATTTAATTCAAATTTTGATTATATCAAATTGGACTATTAAGTCAAGCCATGATCATCTTTCAATTAGACATTATTTTAAATTTGTCATATCATGTTTGGTTTTAGTTGCATTATCTTGTGAATGTGGTTTCTTTATTGTAAATATAATCATAATATAATTATTTTTTCATCATAATAATTACTATTATTTGCAATTAGAATATAATTTACATTTCATAATTTAAAAGTTTTTTGTATGATAGTAGATTAAACTATTTTTCTTTTAATATAGGAATAATTTTTATAAGAAGTAAAATCACAAGCTTTGGAGATGTTATCCTTTTGATTGGAGAAAAATATATTAGAATTTATATATTGAGTTTATTTTTAAGTTATTTATTTTAAATATGTAATAAATTAAATGCATATTAAATATGTGATTCATGGAATCTTAAAGGAAGGTCCTTGAACAATCCAACATTAATGTACCCTTAAAATTGTAAACACCAACCACGAAAAGCCATAGAAGATCGATCAAAATTTTAAATTTTAAATTGACCAATCGAAAGCCAGTATCATGAGAAAAAGATAAGCATGACTACACTGAAGTTTATGAAATATTTCATTGCAGTCTAAACTCAAGGTTTCAATCAAAATGTTGACGTATTAATATATTTATAGCCAATATGGCAATCTTTATATTCATAGATGTTGGCATATATTTGTTCCATAATAAAGTCTTATGATATTCATAATAAACTAGGATATCACAAATCTTGATTTTTCATAAGCTAAAGTAGAATTATGATAAAATTTCTTAATCTCGAATTTGGTTACTATTATAAACTATCTATTTCTAGCTTTAATATCAATTTAATGTAAATCAATATAATTAAAATAATAAGACAAACAGGAAGAAAAACTTGAACTTAAAATTTACGTAGTTTGACTTTAAGCCTATGTCCACATTCAAAGGAGAAATCATAAAATTTAATAAAAAGAAAATACAATAATTATAAGAAGAAATATCTCTCAAACTTAAAACTAGAAACACTTGAACTTATATTTTTCAAGACATTTGCAAATATTACTAATACAATACAATAAAATATTATGTATTATATAGTATCTGTAATTCTTGGAAAATTATTTTTATATCTTTCATAGAATTAATGTTTTGAGTGGGCGAAAAGATAAATTAATAGCTTTAAATATTATTGACGGCGAGTAATATGGGTGGTCAAATGTTACGTCTATGATTGGTCAAGTGTTATGGTTGATATTTAAGTGTGGCAAGCGAAAAGCCACTTCAAGCCTATTGACCCAATCTAATGAAGGCTACTTCTGTAACAAATGTGCCAAAAAATTCAATCCGAATTGAAAGGTCTCGAATAACTTTTATAGCGTAGTACAATGAGCATCATCTCCTCTTTAGTTTTTGTTTGTTGGAAGCAGAGAAGAGAAGATGAGAACAGCGATGTCAACCTCTGCCATATGTGGCTCTCTGATCGTGGTGGAACCATCCTTAACTTCGGCGAAACTAACTTCAATGGGAACTTTTCGGGGTGATGTTAGGTTATTGATAGAGTGCTCTTCCAGGCCACAGAAGAAGGCGATGAAACGTCACATGAAGACTAGGTCGAAAAAGACTCAGCCTTGGGACATTAGGCACATACCTACTGTGTATCCTCCGTTGCCTAAACTACCTCCTTGTAATTTCTTAATGTTGTTTGTTCTTAATAGTTGTAATTCTGTAAAGTTTTTTTCCTTGGCAGAACGGTAAACTCGAAAACAAATGCATGCCATTGATGATATCGTCTTTGACCATCTGAGCCCCCCTGAGGGCTTTGTTCCTCCTCCTTACTTCGATAAAGTCCCCAGAGGAGATCGAGGAAGAAATTGCCACTGCTTACAAGGAGCTTTATGGCCCTGCATATAGTGGAATGAGTGTCTTGGAGAATGATGTTTATGTATGGACTCTAAGGTGAAGAAGACTACTGGGTTTGGTTCAAAAGCTAAGAAGGAGAAGATTATAGATGTGTTTGAGGAGAGAGTGGTACAAGTGAGAAGAGTGACCAAGGTGTTTAAGGGAGGGAAACAATTGCATTTTAGAGCGGTTGTGGTGGTTGGGGACAAGCAAGGTCAGGTCGGTGTTGGGGTTAGGAAAGCTAAGGAAGTTATTGTTGCTGTGCAAAAATCAGCTGTTAATGCTAGGAGGAACATCATTTTCGTTCACATGAGCAAATACTCGACTTTTCCTCATAGGTAAGGGGTTTGGAACTTGCAATGCACTTGAACGGTAAATTTTTCTAGTAGTTTTCGAGTTTTTCTTTTATTTTTTTCCGTCTTTAGGTAAAAGATAAATGAAGGGAGGTGTGTAATTGTTTTACATATTTATGTGGATTAATGGCGGTTTGGTTTACTTTTAGGTTAATGTTTCTTTGCTTCAACAAGTTATTGTTCAGTATGAGCTTCCAATTGATGGGTTTTAGATATTTCCACATTTTAAGTTTCTCTTAGGTAACTATTACCTTTGTTTGACTTAGACTGTTGTCTCCGGTGTTCCTAACATTTTTATTTCTTTCTAAATTATTCATTGCCAGTATGCAAAATTTTCAGCACTCTTATCTTATTTTGAGGAGGTATTACATTTTGCACAAGGCTATGGTTGTTAATTTCGGTTACTTGGATGTGGAAACAGGTAAAGGTGGGGAATATGCGAGTCCATTTTATGTCATGCCACTGAAAATCTTTTGATGACCCTTTTTTAGGATTTATAGATTCCTCAATGGCATATATTCAGGACTGGTTCTCGACTGGTGCTATTATATTTATGTTGGGAAATCGATGGTGATAAGACCATAACACTTTATTAACAGAATAGCCGAAGTCAGTCGAACTTAGTGTACTTTAAGAGCAAAAGAGCAGCTAAAGTCGAGATACAACTCGGAGAGGTTCGAACCAGCATCGGCGTTCTGCTTGCTTTGAGCGTTAAAGTACACTAAGTTCGTCTCCTGGAATTTAAGGTTTGTGGTGATGGCTCGTTCAGCTTCTCATATTCTGTTTCCCTTTCTTTATTCTTAATTTTTTTATTAGCTTGAAGGTAGCTCTTTTGGAGGTGAATTTTTTCAAGCATTGCATCACAGTTTTATACCATCTGCAAGTAACGATGCAATCAACCTTATTACGGGAAGTGCTGTTTACAGTGGGTTTAGTCTTGTATTATTTTGTCCCTTCTTTTGTACAAGTTCCTGTATGCTTTCTTATTCTCATTGGTCCTTCCTATATTTTTGGAGATGAAGCCACTTTGTTTAGAGGTCCCTGCAAAAGGCCTACAGCTGGAGAGTATGTGAAGGAAGATTGCCCAAAGGATGTGACAAACATGAACACATTAGTGATTAATTTATTGTAACATATAATCTTTATTTATTGACAACATTATTGTAACATTAACTTTCATACTTGTGACAAACTCGATTAGACATTATGATCACTGATGTAATTTCTTTTACTAATAATGCAATTTTATTATTGAATTGATAGTTTTGTTTGTGACTGTAATAAATAAATTATTGACAATATTTTTTGTAATAACAAATTTTCGTTTTTGTGACAAAATGATGTTAACACTTTTTTCTTAAAATATTAGTGACTAAGAAGTAATGGACACCGATAAAAAAAGCATGAGTGACAAATATTTTGTCACTATTTTCAATTATTTTTAGTGGCGATAATGTTGTCACAATAAAATGAAGTGTTGTTATGAATTTATTCGTCACTACTTTATATTATTTGTGTCAACAAATTTGTTATAAATATGTAAAGTTACTGTGACCATATAATGTTGTCACATATTTCATAGGTTTTAATATCGATGCTTTTGTCACAATAAAATGAAGTACTGTTACGACTTAATTCGTCACTACTTTATATTATTTGTGACGATAAACTTGCTATAAATATGTAAAGTTACTGTGACCATATAATTTTGTCACACGTTCCACAATTTTTAGTGTTGGTACTTTTGTCACAAAAGTGTCGCATAATTGTGACCATTTTCTAAATTAGTCACTATTTTATTAGTGACGGAGGTATTTGTGACGGGAGGTGACGACTTCAAAACTTGGACACTATTACTAATAGTGACTAATATTATTGCTTTTAGTGATAACTTTTGCTTTCACTAAATATACAATTTCTTATAGTGATATTAAGTTCCAAGGCTTATCCATTATTCAAGAAAATCTATCTAGAAACAACCTAAACTAATATCTAAAGGACAACATTGGGTGGCAAAGACAGGCATATGGATTATTCACTAGTAATTCTTGCTACTAAGTGTTTAGGAATCAAGCAACCAGGTGAAATGGAGCAAGCTAATGTGGTTTAAGAAAATTCCCTAAGATATAAAATAAAGTAAATAGATTAAGCTAATATGGTTCAATCAAATTCCCCTAAGATATAAAATAAAGTAAATGGGGTAAACTATTGTGGTTCAAGCAAATTCAAGCAAACCTATTTATTTGAGCAGTTGCATTTTTGGTATTCTTTGGTGATTAATTATATGTTCTTATGATGGTTTTTATGGTTACTATCTGTCAGTTTCTTTAAAGATCAATTATATGATTTATTAATGTTTCTTGGTTGTTGTGTGTGAGGGTATTCACCGATTAACTACAAGGTTCGCAACAAATGTTATTCTTCAACTTCCCACACTTTCGACTTATGAAGTTGCATATTTAGGGCAATATTTTTGTCTCAAGTGTTTTCTTTGTTTATGTTACTTTTGATTCAATCACTTGAGTTGTTTTAATTCTCATCTTATTATCAATCATTATTGAGAAAATTCTCTATTGAAATTAGCACGAGGTGGTTGTGTTATTGAGAGTGAAATACTTTCAAAGGGTATGAGGACGAGGGGATAGTGTCAAGTGGTGGGTAGTATCGGCTTAGTAAAACTATTGTACATCGGTAAAAGTAATTAAGCTGGGTAAAGGTTTCTCAGACATAGGCCAAGTGTGTCGATCTGCGCTACTAAATTTCGGTTGTTAATTTGTTCATTTTGTGTTTGATTTTTTTGTTTGCGCTTTTTTAAAAAATTGACAGTTGCTAACACAGTTGCTCTGTATTAAGCAATCGACAGAAATAGTTCAAAACAACCAAGGCAGAGCAGGATCTTTGCAAAACTACATCCTTTGGGAATTTCAATTTCCATTAATTTCAATCTTTAGGCCTTCTATATAATATCCCATATTTTTGCTTGAAGTTTAGTATTCAAGTTTATAAAACAAGATAAACCCGTAATAAATTGACCATATATATTCCAAACATATCGCCTTCAATTACAAGACTAGTATTAAACTTAGCACAATGATTCGTGTTAAGTTTAAACATACCATAAGGAGGACGATTCTATCTCATAATCCTACTAATGCGTACATTTTTTGAATGTGAGATGAAAAGTAAGTTTCAAATTTTGTTGCTTGAGTAGAAAAGTCTTAAAGGGGACAGGAAAGTGGTCAATGGGATCCTTCGGAAAGGAATTTATTTCTTGTTATCCATAAACTCCAAAGACATGCAAGAGAAAAGAAATGCCGTTGATTATGACATTGTCTAGACCTCTTTGAACTGGCATTATTTTTGACCTAGTCCTGAACTGAAGCACAATAGAAAGCGATAGTTATAAACGTTGGAATCAGAAGTGTTGGACCCCACACCCCGCCCTTAGGTCGGCGGCGTGTGTTTGCGGGACATACCGCGGCATCCAACCTTACTCA
>JANQAP020590940.1:0-30284 GCA_026874005.2 Erythroxylum coriaceum | reverse complement strand
TTTTAATTAATTAATTAATTAAAATATAACTATTAATTAATTAAAATATTGTAATTAATTAATTAATTACAATATATTTAATTAAATTATTATTATTACTTAATTAATTACATTATATTTAATTAAAATATTATTATCAATTAAAATATAACTATTTATCAATTAAAATATTAATTAATTAAAATATTATAATTAATTAATTAAAATATTGATTAATTAATTATAACATAATTATTAATTAATTACAATATTGTTTGTTTTAGGTTTCAGAAGTTACATGAGGCTATTTTCGTCTTTTCTTGATCTTGTCCGTCGGACAAGAATTTCTGTACCTCAGTTTTGAAAGGAACAAAAATTTCTGTCCTTGTCTTCTGAAGACGGAACAAAAATGAGTGAGGACAGCAAGCAAACAGGACGAAGGACAGAACTTTTGCGTCTTTGTCCACCGTCCTCACCCCTGAAGACACTAACCAAACGCAGGGTAAGTGTGATATGTCACTCTTCATCCTATTTTTGGAGACTAACTTCTAGGCGCTCGGGGTCTTATCAAATCTGCAAAGAAAGGTATTACTTGGATCATTAATTACATGATTTTTCAAACTTACACTACCTAGCACATGCAAGGAGCCTTCAATAGGCTTCATTATTTAGAGTTATTTAGGTAAAAATAGTATTAACACTGCTGAAATTAACATCAATTAGCCAATATCGAGAATTTTATGATCATGCACAATTATAATTCCAACAATAACTCATATAAGGATTTCTTTCTCTAATGGCAAACTTTGACCATCAAGATTATATACACAATCAATACTTTAGAACATTATGTGCCTAAATTAATCGGTTTCATTGGTAATTTTGATAATCACGACTTCATCGTATTTAGAATCACATTTACAATAATAGAGAAAAAAGTTAACATTTAGGCATTCTTGGGTAATTATATCCTATAAAATAAAAAATAATTTAGCAACAATAATAGTACAAGTATATTGTATATAATGAACTGCAGAGAAGACACCACGTACAGGTAAAAAAATTAAGTTATTATAGATGGAACTTTGGTAGGTATATATTCCTTTTACCACTATCATGATTTTGATTAATAATTTTCTTCGTTGAAGTTCCTTCTCCATTATCTTAATATTAATCTATTTTAGAGGACACACTGTTGACAGATGTAATATTAAAATATGGAGGAAGGAACTTTAGCAGGTATATATTCCTTATCATAATCATCGTTTTCATAAAAAATTTACACAACCAAAGTTCCTTTCTCCCAGACTTGAATATTTGTCTTCTTACCTTGTCACTTGCTTTTACATAAATTTATTATATATCATAATCTTAATCTTTAGATAAGATACCGTGCATAGATAAAACATTGAGGAACTAGCAATGAAATTTTAGTATGCATATGTTCTTTATCATAATTATAGTTTTAATCATCCAAAATTCCACTCCCATTATCTCAATATATATTTACCTATTTACCTTTTGCTCACTATTATACCCCACTAAACAATTCTAAATTTTTGTATACAATATAGGTGGAAAAGGTTCAAGGGAAAAACACTAAGAATGATTTGGGTTAAGTCTTGTGTAATTTATACAGTGGATAAACAAAAGAAATACCATAACAATTTAAAGAGCTTTTTAAAATTAAATAAATTTTATTAAGTATGTAAAAGTCAGAATAAGAATTAAAGAAGGTCTCTCATTCATAATGCGACATCATCTAACACAAAGGAGAAAATCTTATAAGTGAAGCACGTATTGACATATCCCTCTTTCCACTTATTTCATTCTCATGTCTGACCACTTGTCAAGGAACGAGTCCCAATTACCATCGCGTACCACTCACTTCCAATCAATGGGAATCCCTAATTCATGAAATTAGATAAATTTCTTTAGTCGGGGAAGTTAAAGACTTCAATTCATCGCAATTGAAATCCATGTTACAACTAGGCGATTACCCTTTAAGGGAACCTCGGTTATTCCTGAAGATAACTAGTTTATAGTGCCTCCTCTTTTGCCTCTTATCTCTATAAGTTGGTAAGAGGAGTTTTTTGATTCTTTGAAATTGTGATAGGAATTGACTGAAAACGTATCTCAGGTGACTCATCCCCTTTCTACCATTGCCTATCTAAATAGGTAATAGTTTCTTTACGCTCCACCTACTACTCTTTAATACATGTTTTGTTAGGAATTTTCCTACCAAATCTCATGTATATAGGCTAATATTTCATTAATCAAGCTCTTTGACAGCTTAATAAGCTTCTTAGCACCGTAGAGATTCCATCTTGATATCATAGAAGGGCAAGTGAATTTTTAGACCCTATTAGTATGTAGTATCTCCCTAACCTAGTAGATGGTGTTGTGTAGCACCCGTTGCTTATCCAGCCCATTACCTTTGACCTATTATTTCTTTCTCTCCACATAGCATAGACACAACAGTTGAATATTGTTTTTAGTAAATCTGAATCCTTTCCCAATTTCTTCATCATCTGATTCGCCTATATTTGGACCTCAAACTAGTTTTATATTAGACAAATTAGTCCAACTAATTGATGAATAGTAGACCATATTGAGTTAGGGAATTGATATAGAAAGAATATATGATAAGTATTTTCAGATTCCGTTCGACGTAACACACATAAGACATCTGGATGCCCATCTAGTCTATCCTTAGTACTATGTATAAGTTTGGCAGGTAAACAAGTTATAAATGAGGGATTTGGGATTAGTGTTTTTTTAATACAATTTCATACTAATGAACTTTAGGAGCTTGAGGTCTAAGAAGTGATAGGTAAGAGGCATTAGTATCTAGATTATGCTATCCTCCTTTAATGGATTTTCTTCAACTTACCGGTACCCCTGACTAGACAAAAACAATTGCCCCCTTGTATTACCCTATTCACTCTTAAATTAAGAGGGATTCTAGACTTTAACAAGTTTAGAGTTTCTACTTCATTCAATAGACTTTGGTCAGTCCAATTATAAAACCAAAAGTTGTGGAGTTATCATCACCTACTATTATCTTGATATAAGGGTATATCATTCCTCTTCCCGTTAGTAGCTGAATAAAAATGCAAGATTGTTCCTTGCCAATTTCCAATTGCCAAATACATTAATTATTCAAATAGTATTCATTCACCCATTTTGACCATAATGCATTCTTGTCCTTGATAAATCTTTATTGCCTTTTAGCTACCAGAACATTCTATTTAGTTTAGACGGATACTGATCCAATACAGCCCTACTGCTTAGTTAGGCATAAGTTATCCCATGTGACATTAACCCTTTTGGAACATTTAGCTTTCCATGTTTATAAAAAATTCTTTCTTCTTTTCTTAATCTGCATATTTAACCTTCTAGGGAGAAGTAAGTGGGCACCCTAGTGAATGTGTATGTTCCTAAAAAAAGAAGTAATAAGTTATAGCGTACCTACCCTTAAAAGGAATTTATTTTGTCAAGCATCTATTTTCCTATTAAACATCTCTAGGGGAGTTGCATAATCATCAAACTTAGGTTTCTTGGAGGTGATAGGAACCCCTAAGTATTTGAAGGGTAGTGGTGACGACTCAGACCTGAGATGTAGCTTAAACATTGGGAATTAGGCACATCCTTAAAAAATAAATTATTCTCTTAAGTTGATTTATTTTCAACCCTAAAATTACAAAGGAGTTTATAAAGGTGTCCCTCAGAAGCTTAATAGAGGAGATATCTACTCCACAAAACATGATTAGGTTACTCCGCGAAAGTAAGCTCAATAATTATCATCTACTTGCATATAGTTTGAAATACAAAGGCAGGATTCCTTATAATATTAAGGTTGATCATCCCAAATAATACTTCAATCTTTAGTGTAAATAGGTAAGGGAAATTTGGTCCCCCTGCCTAATTCCCTTAGCCCCTTTGAATATTCACGTGGCCCTACCATTAACAATCACACTGAAAGAAGCAATGTAAATGCATTTATAGATCCATTTTATGAAGATCTTAGGGAAACCATAAGCATTAAGGAATTTGAGGATGAAAATCCAATTTAGAGAGTCAGAGGCTTTGCAAAAATCAATTTTCATATCATAACTTCTTATATGCCTATTAGAATCATACTCTTTAAGTAACTCTTACTCCAACAAAATATTATCTGAAATAGATCTACTGGGATGAAAGCCTCCTGAGTTTGATGAATTATATCTCATATAGTGGCCTTGAATCTTTTAGTAAGAATCTTAGATATATCAAAATTTAAATTGTATTACAACACGTTATAAGGCAATAATCATTCAAGCTAGTTAGAATGGGGCCCTTAAGGATCAGGCATAAAAAAGTTTCGTTAAGATCCCTTAGCATCTTAATTGTTTTAAAGAATTCTTGCACTATCTCCACCATAAGATTACCCATTATAGACAATGTCTTTTGGAAAAAGTGAGCAGCGAAACCTTCTGGCCCAGGGGACTTACTAAGGTTTAGACTAAAAAGTACTTCCTTGATTTCCTTGGTAGTAATTGGTTTGACTAGCTACCACCTTAATTCAAGGATGATAGTTTTCTTAATAAAGTGATATATTTCAACAACCCTTGAACCACTTTCATGACATTCTCTTAGAAGTTTCTAATAAAATTTGTTAAATATTCCTTCAATACGCTCCCAATCAGTGTAGACCTCCCATTTTCATCAATTAGAGACTTAACATTATTCTTATTCCTTCTAGTTATAATATAATTATGAAAAAACTTGGTGTTATAATCCCCATTCGTAAGCCAATTAACCTTGGCTTTTTATCTTTGTAAGCAATTATGGTCAAAAAGGGAAGTATTGAATTCCTCATGTCTCAAAGCTTCCGTTTGCTTTAGTTATAAGCTATTAGAGTCTAGATATCTTTGCTCTTGTATTAACCTCAAATTATCTAGTCTTTAATTGTCTGGTACTCCGAGTGCTTATCTATGTAGAATTATTCTCTTGTGAAAGTCCTTAACCTTTTCCTTAATTAGCTTCAGTTTCCTTAGAAACTAAAAAGCTGCACAACCTTGTGCTTCAATCTCCCAAATAGTCCTAAAACTAATCAAGAATCCCTCCTTTTTAGTAAGGAGGTTAAAGAACTGAAAAGGAGCTAGAGGGGCCCTAGCGGTAGGACTACTCAGTTTCTAAATCTCAATAAGTGAGTTATCAAAACAAAGTGAATCCCCAAACCAAGCAAAGGATTCAGGAAATTAAGATAGCCATTGTTTGTTGACCAGCACTCTGTCAAGCTCTTTCCTATTGAAAAGCTCCACTTGCTGTCGATTAGACCATATGAAGTGGTATTCATTATATTTTAAGTCTAAAAGCTCCAGTTTATTAACTACCCATTGTATTTTTCTCTCCATCCCTTTATGTTTAACTCTTGAAACCTACATCTCATTAACATTAAGGACACAGTTGAAGTCACCCATAAGCACCCATGTCCTGCTCATCATGAGTTATCTGAAGATCTTACAAAGTCTTGAGCTTTGAAACTCCAAATTAAAAGCATAAATAATGGATAGATCAAAGAGGATGGAGGAGTCTATTAACTAATAAGTGAGATGGATCATTTGGTTTGTACTTTAAAACCTGGAAATATTAACCATGTCAGTGTTTTAGGAAAAAATGATTATACCATTATAGCGATCTATAAGATTAGACCATAAACATTAGCTACGCCTTAAAAAACCTGTAATATTATAGAGCATAAGGGATTTCATTTTAGTTTCTAATAAACCAAAAATAATTTTTTTCCTTTTTAGCAATACTTCTTTAATAGCTTAAATTTTAAAGGGATTGTTCATCCCCCTAACGTTCTATAAAAATATAGACATTAGAAAATTATTGAAGCTTGTTAAAGGCAACAATGATATGATAATGGACATAGTTGAGACGTAGATTCTTCCTCTAGATGGAAGTCAGGTAAGAGAAGGTTACCCTACATGACTCCCATTTGGAGGAAGAGTCTACATCTCAACCATGTCCATTATCATATCATTGTTGCCAGACTGCTCTTATTTATCATCTTTTAGCATTAGATGTTCCTTTGTCGAATTCATTATTCGAGCTAGATGAATTCTTGCTAGGATTCAAACCTTCAGCTCTATTAGAAGGGGGTCTACTTAACTTCCTGCAGAGTTAAGTAGGTTGTCACTTCCTCTGTCTCCTTAGTTTCTATAACTTTATAGTAATTACCTGTATTAGACAACCTCCAAGTAGGTTTCTAGACTTTCTTTTTTAAATTAGGCTTCCAGTTATATGATAATGATATTTCTACCTTGTATATTTAACCATCAACATCAAGCTTGATAACAGGTAAATTCTCAAGGAAGTTCTCGTTATACTTGACAACCACGTTAATCCTCACATAATATATTCTCTCCATCTTTGCAGTAGAGAAATCAAAGCAAATGCACTTACTAATGGAACTGGCTAAGTAGCTTAGACCTTCCACCCTTCAATACTCAAAAGGTACATTATAAATGTTGATCTATAAATGTATTGTTTTGATTTTAGATCTATCAAGTCTAACATCTAGAGTCCACGTATATAAAAACATGGTTTGGATGCCTATATTCTAAGGTCCTAACTCTAGTATCTCATTAATGTTAGCATCTAAGGAAAATCTGAATAAGTAGGTATCCTCCTCTATTAACAATATTTTTTCTAGGCCTTTCTTGCTCTATTTAGACATTGCCTAGTTGTAAACTGTATGGAATGCAGGCCTTTTATCAATGAAGAAACCCTCAAAAAACGTAGACTAAAAAATGACTTCAACTTGTAACATCTTCAAAGGAGGTGCAACCACTCTGTTAACAATCGTAGGCTCTACATTGTTCAACTTATTCCTCATTAAATCAACCACAACAACCTTGCTTCAAAGCTTAAGAAAGTTTTGGTTACAGGTCTCTTTTTTTGCACCTGGAAAAGAGTAAGAAATGCATCACCAATCGGCCTTTGAGTGTTAAACATCTTCATTTGACCTTAGGCTGGAGATGTCTTCTCCTTTTCCAGAGGAGTAGGAAAGGAGGATTTAGCATCTACACCCAAGGTAGCTTACATAGAAAAAGCCCCAAAAGAGTAAGAAACTAGATTTAAAGTAGGTTTTCTAAAAAGGGAAATTTGGGAGCAAGAGTTGAGGGTAAAAGAGTCAATCTACAAAAGAGAAGCCAGAGAGAAAAATTATAAAGATAATGTTAGCTTAAAGAGTTATGAAGGCCTTAATAAGTTTTTCCCTTTCTCGTGTATTTTATTATGGGTGGGATAAAAAATATATATAGTAGTTTTTCATGAGAGAAGAATTGAGATTATCACCTCAATTACAAGATTAGGAAATCACAATACATGGTTAAAAATAAATCTCATATCTTTAATAGGGCTCAATCAAACTGACATTCATGTGTAACTCTTTAGTTCTATGCTACCATTCATAAATATGGTCTAAAGACAGTTATCATGAACTCTAATAAAGTTGTTAAATGTTATTATTTTGAGTCTTAATTAACTTTTGTTGTGTGTAATTTTTGGTTCAATCTAAAGGATTAGGTTAAATTTTTTATCCAATAACTCTTCAATAGACTTAGAGCTTAAAGGAATAAAAAAAGCTGTAAATTGAGGTGTTGCCAAAGAAATAGAAGAAAACTAACAACAATGTTTTTGATGACTAGGCGTAGACACGTTCAATGTTGGTTACAACTTATATAATTCAAAATCAAAGTCAAAAGGTTAAAAGGTTTTAGGATTTTTAAATCTTATTTTAAGTGGATTTGTAGAAGAATATGTAGGTTATGGTTTTTTAAGGCTAGAGAATTAAAACAAGGAGACAGAGTCAACAAAAAGGGAGGGGATATTTTCAAATATATATGTCTAAGTTAATACTAGGATAAGAGGGAAATTTTTGTTTCATTTTTTAATAGATGTCAGTGGCAGACTATGTTGTTTAGTGAACAACATTTTTTTTGCTTAGTTGAAGGGAACTTAAACCCTTGGAACTTTATAGATTGTGAGATGTTTGAGTTTAATGCAAATCATTTGTTCCATTTAGATATTGAATTGTTTTTTTATTTTTACATGTTGTGATTAGGAATGGAATATAGGTCTGAGTCTAGCCTCGATCCAATATGCCAATTTGAGGGCTTAAAGCCAACTCTTTTCATTATGTAAATGATGTCATTTTATATTGGGGTAAAATGATGTCATTACAATCTATGAAACTGTTATTATTATATAATGTATTCTTCTTCTTTTTCTTTTTTGCATTCTTCTGCTATTGGTCTGAGTCTAGACTCTAGAGTTGGCCCTTGCCATTACCCCACTACTGTCTCTGCCTCTCCTTACAAGTCAGGTCTGCCTCCCCTTGCATCATGCCTCCTTCCTCTTCCCAATGAAATTTAATGTATTTTAGTAAAATATTAATTTTGCAAACATTATCTACTTAGCTTCTAGGCCTGAATTCTAATACATTCTTAATGGATTGATAATGAAAATTGGTGATGATGCTATTCTAGTACCATTTTTGCTAAAGATTCTTATTTATCTAGAAAAAACAATTATATTTAAGAGAATTGCTAGCTTAGGTATCAAGGTATAATGATGTAGACCATGGAAAGACACCTATAGAGTGACATCCACAATAAAGTGACTAATATAGGAAGTTTTATGTATCAAAATGTCAATGTTTCATCAGAGGTTTAGATTGATTGATTATAGGAAAAGGGTATGCAAAAACTAGAGCAGGAAACACAAAGTGGAAGAAGGAAACTAATGAGATAAATCATTGAGAGAGAAAGAGAGAGAGAGAGAGAGAGAGAGAAGACAAACTCACAAATTATTAAGACTCATGTGAGGAATTATTTTTTTTATCAATAAGTTTAATAATATTCAAAACCATCCCAACCTTCAATGCATTTCAGTTTGATCTCAAGTAAAATCTTCTATGTTATTATGATGCAATAAAATGATCAAACTTCAAATACAATATTTAGATTTTCCTTTATAACTTAAGACCTAAAAAAACATAGAACTTATGTTGGGTTAGAATCCATCCAATTGATTATGATACATCACCATATTAACACTTAAATGATCATCTAGTATAGGAAATAACTATTTTTAAGAACTAAGATTTGGAGCCATTCCATGTCATTATCCAAAAAGTGATCTACATATTCTATTCAAGGATTAAATAAAAAGAAAGCAACTACAAGTGAGATTAATTTGAAGAATGTTTTAGGTAGCCTTGACAAAGCGCTTTTATTATGAGCAAGTTTCTCTATTATGTGGCCTTTTGTACTAGAGTCTACTTTATATTTAACTCCTTTATTTGCATACTCACATAACATCACTTATGAAAATATGTTTCTAGTTTTTTTCTACATTTAGCATTTATAAATATGCATTGATTAGAAGGTATATACCATGGTAATTAATTTTTTATAAGCTTGGGTTCATCACAACGTTAGCCTATAATGAGACAAACACTGTTGGAAGACTTTAAACTTGTTTGCTATATGATGTTCAGTTGTAGACATAAAGTTGCTTGTTGCCACATGATGTTCAAAAAATAAGTAAAATCCTATAAATAGTAAGAGAAGCATAAAACACTTAACATTTTGGTAATAGGTAATAGGTAGGAGTTAGGATCCCATGTGTCTTCTATACCTGAAATTTTGGTTTGAATTTACTAAATTCCTCAAAATCTTGTGTAAAAAGATAAGTAAATTTTTAGTGTTAAAAATTCTATCAAGACTTGAGTTAATACGAGTTATTGAATAATGTTGTCAACTAGTTGAGATAGAAATATTAAGCACATTCTTTATAATGTAAAATGTTTAAATCTCATAATCCAATTTTTGGTGTAGTTTACCACTTAACTAATTAAATAATATATTATTGTTATTTATGACAAAATATATTAATTGTTACAAATGGATAAGCATATACCAATGGAGACTTCTAATTTGGTACCAAGTGAAGAAACAAGTCATGTTGAAGGAGTAGGTTCACTGAGAAGTGAAGTTTGGAATCTTTTCAACATAACTAGATCAATGGAAGAAATAGATAAGCTCGAATGTGAATATTGTCACAAGATGTTGGCTAGGAGTTTAAAAGGTGGAACCTCTTATTTGATGAGACATTTGGAGTCATGTAATAGAAAGAAGCTTGTATCAAAAGTTAAAAATTTTTAACCACTAACTTAATAAGAAGGAAGAATGAAATGACTCCTACAACTTATGACAACAACATATCAAAGTTTTTGATAACTAGTATGATCATTGGCGATGAACATCCAATCTCTATAATCGTTAGCAAAAGATTTAGGATATTGATCACTTTACTCCAACTGTCCTTCAAGATCCCAACCTGGAATACCTTAAAGAAAGAAATCTTCAAGATATACGAGGATCAAAAGAAAGAGATATCCAAAACATTGTCAGGTATTAAAGGACAGGTTGTCGTCACATTGGATATGTAGACAACTAACAATGAGGAGAAGGGTTATATGATGGTGACAATACATTATATTAATAATGACTAGACTTTATGTAGTAAACCACTGAGGTTAATTATATTTATAATATTATTATCATTTATTTTTTGATTATGTTATAATTGATATTTATTCATATTTATAAATGGTAGGTTTATTTATTTTCTAGCACCACATACAATCAAAAGGTTGAGAATCATATTGGTCGAGTGTTTAATGGATTAGAGTATCGAAACCAAGTTGTCTACTATAACACCTTACAACTATGGCGTGAATGATGCAATGATCAAAAAGTTGAAGAATAAGTTACAAGTTGGGAGCTTGTTGGTTAGTGGCAGGTTGTTCCATATGTGTTACTTTACATGTATTCTGAATTTATTGTGAAGGACAAGTTAAAGGTAATAAAGGAAACGGTATAGTTGATTTGGGATAATGTAGCTTATTGGAGTGCAACACCCTAAAGAGCTGAAATTTTTGAAGAAAATGCACAACTATGCATTTCATGCATGAAGAAGTTGGTATTGGATTATCCTACTAGATGGAATTCAACATTCAAGAAGTTGGACTCTATAACTTAGTATGTTGAGGTATTTACAAGGCTAAGACAAAGAGATTCTCAATATACTTGCCTACCTATAGAAGAGCAAAGGGAGTTGGCTAAACACTTTGTTCGAAGTTGGAGATATTTTATACTACTACTAAGTTGTTCTCAAGAATAAAATATCCAACTTTGCGTAGTTGATTTAGCAATATGTGTGAGGTCAATAAAGCTTTATTTGATTGGATATTTGATTCCAATGAGGTGATCCAAGTTATGGCAGAATAGATGACAGAGAAGCTCAACTCTTGTTGGTATATAGTAAGACTTATTATAGCAATCATTCTTATGTTGGACCCAATATACAAGATGGAGGGGACTAATTTTTATTATGATATATTATATGGTGTTCATGTTTAAGAGCATGTTGATGTCATTAAATGATTCCAGAATGGTTTGTTTAACAATTTTCAACTAAGATTGGACAAAATTAGGATTGTTATAGTTTAACTCTAATTTCAAATTTAGGTTTTTTTAAAACTAGTATGAAACCCTCATTTGCAAAATTTATAAAATAAAAAAGGTTAGGACTTCTTATAGTATGAATGAGTTAGACAAATATTTAACGACAAGTTGTATAACTGAAGTTAAAGGTGTGGAGGTTGATGTACTAATATGGTAGTAAAAACATATCCGTAAATTTTCGATCATGCAAGCAATTGCTCAAGATTTATTAGCAATTCCACCAGCTTCTATTGTTGCTTCAAAGTCTAGTTTCATTACTGGCTATCGGATAATTAGTCTTCATCATGCTTGAGTTCGTCCTAATCTTATAGAAGCCCTTATATGTGTCCGAAGTTAGTTAGATGATGAATAGATTGAAGATAAACTATATTCTTTATGATATATCAATTTTTTTCTTATATTCTTTATGACATTATCATATCTAATATTGCTTTTTTATATTAATACGGGTATTGATATAGAGGAGACCAATCATTCAACTGATATTTTTTTAAGAAAATTAGTCAATGAAGGTATATTTAATTGTTGATTATCATATGTTTTATATTCATTTAAAACAAAATTTTCATTATCTAGTATAATTTACATAATAGCATTTCTATATGTGGATGAAATAATGCGAACTATTGACAATCTTGATTATAATGAATAGCTATCTCCTTTTCTCTACTATAGGTTTAATTTTCTTTAATATTTATTTTTGAATTTAGTAATTTTTCATATGATTGCTTTGGTTTTTTATGATTAAAGATATAAATATTTACTCGTGTGTTTTTATATAGGTTTTAAACTATTGTCTCTGCCTGACTCAACTTCAGTATCTGCTCTCCATTCTCCAGTCTCCAACAATCTAGCTATAATTGATAATTTTGTTTTAGCTTTGTGTAAATTATATCATTAAAAATTTGGATGATACTCCTTTTTTATATAATAAAATGATCTTCATACTATTAATATTTTATTTGTTGCATAAGTAGACTTAAGAATTTGTAGTATTCATCATATGTATGCTTACATTGTATAACTAATAGCCAGAATATCTAAAGTCCAAACTAATATCAAAACCTTAAACAAATATGTTTTGATCATTTATATGGATGGATATTTATTTCATTGTGCTAATTAAATGAATGTGGCATTTCTCATATATATTATTTTTTTGGTTCACTTTCTTTTATAATAAATTTACTTTGAACTTATTCATTTCAAATATGAACTTTTAATATATACAATTTAAAATATTTTATTAAGCAATTATGAATTATGTTAATTAAATGAATGGGACCTTTCTCATATACCATTTTTTGGCTCACTTTCTTTTAAATAAATTCAAATTAAACTTATTTATTTTAAAATTTTATGTACATTTAATATATGCAATTAAAAAAATCATATTTTAAGCATCCCACTTTAAAAAATAAAGATGGGTTAGGCCTAAGTTCAAGCTTAATCAAGCTTTAGGCTAAATAAGACTAATTGGGGCTCAGATCTGGGTCCAAACCTTGACCCTAAGGCCTGATTAGACTTTGGTAGCTAGAAGCCTAGTCCAGCTCTACGGTGTCCTAAGCTTGGCCTAGCCTACTGCCAAACCTAATTACGATTGTTTTAGTTGATTTTTAAAGTTATTGATTTGTTTGTTAATTGAAATAATCAACTACAAGACTAAATATTGAATATTTAATTATTTATTCCCTTTAATCTTTGTAGCAACTAGGGATTCATAATTTATTGTGTCCAGAATCATTAGCTCATAGGAAGAATATTTAATTGGATTTAACTCAATTGTAAATGTTACAATATCTTATTTCGTTAGTCTTTCATATTCTTAAATGTATTGTTTAATTAAAATTTGGATCATATTTGAGGTTGTTGAATAATAAAGGTTAATCAAATTATGTGCTTTTAATTAGCTAATCATAAGGAAAGATAGGTATTAAGTAACATAATGAATATTTTAATAATAAAATAATTTTCTTTCGTATCAATAAACTATTGTAGTTCCAATAGTAGATGTGACTAAAGATCGAGATTAATTTCACTGATAGTTCATATTCATTATTTTTTAAATTTAATTTGTTAATTTTTATTACAAAATTTTATGTTAATACAACCCCCCATTTTGTTAATTAGTTTGTTACGTAATGTCTAATAGATCAGATTCCTTGTGGGATTGATCAACACTCTTTTATAATACATTTGTTTTTGTTAGAGGAGTTTAGGATTTAATATGGATGCAAGAAATAGCATTACCAATTTTTGGAGTCATTGTCAGGGAATTGATAGTTATTTACATGTGTTATATGGTCTTTGTAACAAAGTGATTTACAATATTAAAGCATTTAAAGAATCGTTTGAAGTTTGAGGGCTAAAATTTAGAGGCAATGCACAAGCTGCCCACACTACCAAATTAGTGACCAACTCCTTACTTAGTATTTATATGAGGGTGTTTTGTCAATTGATAAAAATATGATCAGTGTTATTAGTGGTAAGGCATTAGTTAATAAAAACCTGAAGTAGCTTGGGACTTGATTGTCAATATAGCTTCTAACTCCCAACAATTTAAGCTTAGACCAAATTATTAATCTCAACATGTAAATGAGCAAATTCTTTTTTCCTTTGGGAGATGATTAGGTGAACTAACTTCTCTTATTTGTTAATTAGATGTTGGAAAAATGGAAGTAGAAAAAACTTACGGAATATATTTAGTTATGGGACAACTAATTGATATGTGTCTAACTCTTCAAAAAGATTTAGTGGAATAAGTTAATATACATAATGGATTTTTTGGGGCAACCATAACAAAATTACATTTTGTTTATATCTACAACCTAATTTAGAGGGACCATCCAAACCTTCACTGTGGTAGTGAAGTAATAAATTAGCCTATAACTGAGTTACAATATTATAAGCATCCCTATCCTCCTAAGCAAATGCACTACGATTAAAATTCTAATTCAGATATATCTTTGGAAGATATTGTTAAAACTTTGGATACTGACACTATTAAATTTCAACAGGAGACTAGATTAAATATTCAGAATTTGGAAAGTCAAATGGGTAAATGGCTACCATAATCAATTATTTAGAGGTATAGCATTTTGGTAAACTACCATCCTAAATGGTGGTAAACATAAACGAGGATACTTGTGTAATGGTGTTAAAAAGTAGAAGGAGTTGGAGCTATTAACCAAAACACCACCTACACTAAAATAAAAATAAAACGAAGGGGATTGAAAGTAATTCTCTTGATGAAAAGTTATTGATAGGTAAAAATCTTCCTCCAATTGAATATGAATCTATTCTTCCTTTTCCCGAAACCTTAACGAATAACTAAAAATATAGACACAATTTAGAATTGTATGTAACTTTCTAAAAATGCGAGCTAATATTCAACTTTTTAACCTTATAAAAGAAGTTCCTTGCTATGCTAAAATTTTGAGGGAATTGGGTATACTGAAAAGGAAGAAATGACTTAAAAGAAGTGAGAAAGATTAAGGTAGGAGAGAATGTTTTAGCAATTATTTAAAAAATTTGTCTTAAAAATGTAAGGATCCAACTACGTTTACGTACCTTGCATAATAGGTACTACTAGAATTGAAAAGATTATACCGAATTTTGGAGCACCCATTAATGATATATCAAACTCCATACATTTAAATCTAAATCCTGGACCATTAGAAAAAAATGGTTTGGTGATTCGAATATCTAACTAGTCTAATGCATATCCTAAGGCATTAGTTAAAGATGTCCTTGTTCAAGTCAATGATAAATTCATTTTCCTAACAATTCTTATGTTATGGACATGGAAAATAATGATCAATCATTATTTATTTTGTTAGGAACACCTTTTCTTAAAATTGTTGAAACAAAAATTAATGTTCATAATAGTATACTAATTATGAAATTTGATGGTGAATTTACTAAATTTAATGTCTATAATGTTACGAGATATCATGATGTTGATTTCACTACTTGTTTAGTTAATTTAATTGATTCTCTAACACAAGATGTTTTTGAACGTGATGGTGAAGATAAGTTAGAGGTGGCCAACAGTAAACATTGTTTAGAAGAAAATGGAGATTTAATGATGAGTCTTGAATTGCAGGATGTAGTGGCAAACTTGAATCAATTTGTGATGATGAATAAAATGGGTAATGAATCTTCTGTTGAGATGCCAATGCCTAAACATATGTTTTGCAAGCACTAGTACTAGAGTTGAGACCACTTCTAAGTCATCTTACATATGTGTACTTAGGAGATAGAGAAGCATTACTGGTCATTATTTCCTATAAGCTTAATGAGAGATAAAAAGAAAAGTTGGTGCAAGTTCTCAAAAGGTACATTAACAAATATAGGATGGACCATTGTTGACATAAGAGGAACTAGTCCCTCTACCTATATGCACCAAAATTTGCTAATACAGGGAGTAAAATCAATTAGGAAACATCAAAGGAGGCTAAATCTGCTTATGATGGAGGTAGTACAGAAAGAAATTTTAAAGCTTCTTCTAGCAAGAGTTATCTATCCTATTTCAAATAGTGAATGGGTAAGTCTTATTCAGGTTGTTCAAAAAAGGACTAGTATCATAGTGGTAAGAAATCAAAATGATGAATTATGCCGACCTAAGTTCAAAATGGATGACATATTTGTGTTGATTGAAAAAAATTTAAATGTTATAACCCAATAAGTATCATTTTCATTGATCGTTTATCAATTAGATGCTAGAAAGGCTAACTGGATGAAACTCATATTAAGTGAATTTGATCTGAAGGTTAAAGATAAAAGTGGAGTGGTAAATAAAGTTGCTTATCATTTGAGTTACCTAGGTTATTTAGAGAATGAAACCAATTTACGAAAAGAATTTCCTGATGAACAATTTTTACGTGCTTAAAGCTTCTATGGTATGTAAACAAAGTTAATTATCTAGTTTTTAATAGTTTGTCTGCTAATTTGTCTAAGGCTTAAAGAAACAAGCCTAAAAGTGATGTTAAGTATTATGTATATGATAACCCATATCTTTGGAAAGCATTGCGTTGATTAGGTAATAACAAGGTGTGTACTTGAAATTGAAATTTCTTTCATTCTTACTTCTTGTCATTCATATGTATATGGAGGAAATTTTAAAGCTAAGAGAACAACAAGGAAAGTTCTAGATTCCAGTTTTTTGTACTTTTTATTTCAGGATAAGTGTTCTTTTGCAAGTCTTATGAATGTTGCCAAAAGATGAGTGATATTTCATAATGAAATGAGATGCCCTAAATTCTAATTTTAGTTTACAAAATTTTTTATATGT
This sequence comes from Erythroxylum coriaceum, assembly GCA_026874005.2. NCBI lineage: Eukaryota > Viridiplantae > Streptophyta > Magnoliopsida > Malpighiales > Erythroxylaceae > Erythroxylum > Erythroxylum coriaceum. The sequence goes on along the minus strand of JANQAP020590940.1, from coordinate 13,424 downwards.
GGGGTATCGATTTTATAGGATCATTTCTTGCTTCTTTTGGTTATGTTCTCATTTTATTAGCTATTGATTACATTTTGACATGGGTGGAAGCAAAGGGTACTTGAACTAGCAATTCTAAAGCTATTGTAAATTTCCTCAAATCTAGCATATTTAACTAGTTTGGTGTTCTAAAAGCCCTAACTAGCAATTAAGGGACATATTTTCTTAACCAAACTACAGAAGCATTAGTGAAGAAGTATGGTGTTATGCATGAAGTTGCTACATTAACCACCCAACTAGTAGACGAATTGAGGTTTCAAACCAATTAATTAAGTCTATCATAGAAAAGTGATCAGTCCAAGTAGAACAGATTGGATTTTGCATTTGGATGATGCACTATAGGTGTATAGAATAGCCTACAAAATACTAATTGATATGTCTCCTTATAGGTTGGTATTTGGTAACTCATACCATCTTTTAGTTGAATTATATATGATATGAATTTGGTTAAGAGTGGTGAATATAGCAAATTGCAACTACAAGAATTAAAAGAAATTTACAATGATATCTATGAAAGCTCAAGAATTTGTAAGGAAAAAATAAAGGATTCCATGATAAAAAGATTTCTAGGAAAGAAATTTCAGTTGGCCAAAAGATTCTCCTTTACCATTCTAAACTTCAGTTATTTCCTGGTAAGTTGTGATCTTATTAGATTGGGCCTTTTGTTATTTTTAACATGTTTTCAGATGGTGCTATTGAAATTCAGAGTTTAACAATCTCTAAAATATTCAAAGTCAATAGACACAAACTGAAGCCTTTTTATTAAGGTTTGTAAGTTAAAAATGTAGAAGAAGTAGAGCTATTAGATCCTATCTATACTAACCATTAGATAAGAGGTATTAAGTCAAGATAACAATAATAAACTAAGGCACTAGTTGGAAGAGAACCCAAGCTTATTTTATTTACTTTGTCCATTTCCATTTATATGATTATATATCATCCTAGGAGTTTATTATGCCTTAAATGATCCATGATTTTTCATAACTATACAACTTACTACTTCTTCAATGTTTTGATTGAAGACGTTACATTAAGGGTTTTTTTTCTAAAAATATTTAATAAAAAATATAAAAAGAAAAATATATAGTAATTATTTTTCTTTTGTTTATTTTGATGTTTGGTTTCTACCTTTCTGGTGATCCCTCAAGCCTATTTTGATCAACCTATTCCACGCTACTGCCAAATCGTCGCCAACCAGATCCTTGCTATCCTCAAACTATCACCTTCTATCTTCAATCCCTTGGCCACCACCATCAACCCGCTCATCCTGTCTCGTAAAGCTGATGCTTGTCATCACTCACTCGTTCACCTCATTGTCGTGACCCAACCATAAGGAGACCCAAATCTAAATCTTAGGGTCTGTTTGGTTAGAGGGTTAGTAATGGAACGAAATGGAATGTAAAACATTTCCATCGTTTGGTTGAGGGTTTCATAATGGAATAGAACGGAATGGGATGGAAGCGGAAGGTTTCATGTTACGTTCCATTCCATCCTAAATAGTGAAAATAAGAAACGTCCGATTCGGAGGGTTTAGGATGGAATGTAAACTAATAAATATATACTACCTAATATACCCTCAATAATTTTTCTTAATACCAATTATTTCTTCTAACCCTAACCCTCTTGTATATAATTAATAATATTTTTATATTATTTCTCTTTATCCTAATAATAATATTTTTTATATTATTAATAAAAAATTGTATATAATTAATAATAAAATAAAAAAATTTAATAAATTTTTATTAATGAAAATAGAAAATATATAAAAAATTATTCCTTAATTGTTTGTATATATTTCTATATAAATAAAAATATAAATAAATAATTTTTAAATATAAATTGCATATAATAAAATAAAATATATAAAATAATTAATAATAATATTTTTATATAATTAATAATAAATTGTATATAATTAATAATAAAATAATAAAACTTTTATTAAAATTTTTATTATTTTAAAATAAAAATATATAAAAATTTATTTGTCGTGGTTGTACGTAACTTTTTAATTGGACATGATTTTTGTTTTAAAATCATAGCGTTAAACCTCTTGCAACAACTATTTTAATATCAGGGATATAATAGTTATTATACATTACATTCCTTCCATCCATCTTCCAAACAATGTTTCACTACATTACAATATGGACCCTTCCATCCCTCCCAAACAACTTGTCACTATATTACATTCCATTCTATTATAAACCGTTCCCTCCCGTTTTATTTCGTTCCGTTCCGTTCCACTAATTAACATCCAACCAAACAGGTCCTTAGAGGACTATTTCAATCATCTCACTAAAACCCATCACAAGCTCCATCATTGCTAAAATCACCTCGTTACCCATCACACTCATTAATGCCTTCACCATTAGAGCAAGCTACCTCTAACCATCCTTAGGTGCCCATTGTGCCTCGTTCGATGTCTCATTCTCTAGCCCACTTGCCTACTGGAACGATAACGGGGGTTCCCCTCTCTGCGCTCTCCCGAACCCAAAAAGGGAAGAAGGTATAGCTTGCTAGCAAATTAAGGCTCAAGATTAGGGGATTTAACACTTTCGTTGATACGCAAAAGAAGAACAAGTATGAAGAGTTGTGTGGACGAAAAATTTATCCCTCAAGTATATTAGAACTTAAAAATTCGTTAGGAATTTGATGCATTGGTTATTCAAATGGATATTATCGGAGCCATATAAATTAATTCCGAATGTTTAAATTCTTATATTAATTATGAAATTAGGTTGAATTTCAAGAATTAAATACTAGTTTCTTAATTTCAAATAATAAAATAAATTTGAAAATTTTGATTAATTGATTAAAATTAACAATAAATCAAATTAAATCAACTAATATAAAAATGAAAATTTCAAGAATACTAAACTCAGGTTCACGGGAAAGATCTCATCTAATTGTAATATTGATCATTGGTCTAAAAAGAATAATTATCACAATTCAAGCAGTCAGCTCGAAATATATTAAATTGGTTCAAACCTAGCATTCAAACTAAAACTTACCATCAATTGACTGAGTATGATAACATTCCATATCAATTAAATGAAAGCGATAAGCTTAGTGAAAAAGACTAAACCCTAAATTAAATAATCGAAATAGCTGTAATTATTCAACTTAGTTTTTTGTTTATCATAAGTTAAATATGCAAATTCATAAATAACATATTTGCTAGTTATACTAATCCTTCATGACAATTACGAATCATTGAATTTATAGATAGCAATAAGATAATCAACATTAAATTAATTTGTCAGATCAATCAATATTAATTATTCATGAAATATAAAAACTTAAAACAAGAAATACTTGAATTGAAACATAAACAAAAATTTAGAACAAAACCTCATAAGGTTACAATTAGGGTTTCAAATCCCATTGAATTATAATAGCTAAGTTTAGCCACATATGACTTGCTTCAGCCCAAAAAAAGAAGAAAGATGAAGAATTGAGAGAAAAGTAAGAAGAAGAACGATTAATTCTTTGGAAAGGTAGGAAACATCCCTTTTATAGTGGTTTCCTACTCTAAACCTAATTATATCCTATCTTGTGAAGATGCTTATCTAAAACAAGTCCCAATCCCTTCATGATATGGATAGAAAGAATCTCCTACTTAAACTTCAACTGTTCAAGTAAATTTGACGTTGGGCTTTATCTTCTATTATCCACTGCAGTAATCTTTTCATTTTATCCAAAATTTGTAATTATTACCAATAGTATTGATGCAATTTTCACTTTTCATCTCCTAAAATAAAACAAATATTAATTTTCCTATTTAAACACTAAAATAAATCTAAAACAAAAGAGATAATATCAGTTAATATATCAAGATAACATTTTATTTGATTCCCCTCTTGCTTTTCCTCAAGCATACATCAATTCAATACAACAATCATTTTCATAATAACCTCTCATCTTCTTTTATGTTATCTAAAAATATCTAAAAGTTAATTCACTTTGAAGGTTTAAGATAAAATAATAATTGAAAAATAAGCACTTATAAGACACATTGTTAAAACATAGCATCTCATCAATTCCATCAAAATCAAATGAAACAAGACTTGACACCCTCTCAAGGATTTCACTCTATACGCTCAAAGTGTTTAGGGAGTTCTCAAATAAAATCATAACAAGTTATTTCCATAAGCTTGCTCCAACAATCATATTTTCACCACTAAACAAAAATGAATTCACTGAATAAATCAAAGAGACTTAATAAGAGTTGTAACTTGACTTAGGTAAGATATGACAAAAGGAAGAAGTTTGGGTAAATAAATTGAAGGAAATCATTCAAACTTATTTATACAAGTTCAACTTAAATAAATCCAAAATTCATTTGATTCAAATAGTCCCTCTTTCAAAGACTCTCATTGGTTTGCCTACAATGTATAAAATCCCTCGTGAGCAGACGCAATGAAAATTAGAGCCTATATCCATCTTCAAAATAACATGTTGAGAATCAAGTAAACCGATTGTTGTCTTGATATCCTGGGCCACGAAAAATTTTCAAAAGATATCTACACCTGGTCTGCCCTGGGAAAACTTGCCAACAAGTGCATAGAGGAATGAGATGGACATTTTTTCAATGAAAACTTGTGGCAATATTATTGATGGTTCTCCATAGAGTGTTGTGATTTTGGGTTGTTCCATGATAGAAGAAGAAGATGCTACAACTAAAAGTGATTTAAGTATTTGAAGCAAGGTGGGACGATCTAGTGGTGTTGGTGGGTGGCTATCGACAGTGATAGCCATGGATGGCGACTAGGTCCATTTAAAAGAGTACGTCTTACTTATTTGTAATAAGTAATTTTAAGTTTTATACATAAGTGTGGTATTGAATAAATAAAGTAATAGTACAGTTTTTATTAAGGTAGAGTATAGTTTGTACTCAAAATGGTATTCCCAATTTTCAATTAAGTTGTTACTTATTTAAATATGTCCTAGTAACTTTTTCTTATAAATGTAATATTCAATGTACATAGTGAAAATATAGATTTTATTAAGGCATGATATTCTGTCCACACAGTCAATATATTCTAATTTAAAAGTGTAATTGTTACTTATTTGTAAGCAATGATATTACTTTTTTGTACCTATACTTGGTATAGTATAGTTTATATTGATACAGGTATAGTTTGTACTTAGTGGTATTCCTGTTTTGAAGACTAAGCAAGTGGTGATATGAATGTGCTAAGTGCCATTATAGTTTATATTGAGATATTGTATTCTTTTCATTAAGTCAATATATTCTCATTTAAAAGCGCATGTCTTTCTTGTCTGTAACAAATGATGGTATTTTTTCTACATAGATATAGTATTGAATAGATAGAGCACAAAATAGTTTGTATTAAGACAAGGTAAAGCTTGTACTCAAAGAATTCTCATTTTTCACCGAAGTTGCTACTTATTTAAAATGCCTGTTAACTTATTTATAGTGTTGGTATTGAATGTAATAGTTTGCAATGAGCCATGGTGTTCTTTCTATTTAATCAATATTTTCCCACTTAATAATGTATGTTTTGCTTATTGGTAATGAATGACAATATTTTTTATACATAGATGTGGTATTGGATAAACATAGCACTAGTATAATTTGCATTGAAGTTGGGTATAATTTGTACTTAAAGATCATATTCGAATCATAAAGTATACGTCATACTTATTTTTTTAAGATTGTTGGTGTTGTTTGTACATAAGACAAGTGTTACATATATTAAGTACTCGTATGATTTCTGTTAAGAAATGGAACTATTTATACTTATTCATGCTCTTCCCTTATAAAAGTGCAGTTGTTATTTATTTAAAATGAACAACCAATGGTATTTTCTTACAAATGTGTGGTCTAAAATGTGTGATTTTTTTCTTCTTATTTTTCTTTTAAAACTCTGCTTTGCTCTCCTGTGAAAATAATAATCAAATGACATGGAGATTGTCTATGGATGTATCATTGACGTACTTGATTGTGAGATATCAGATAAACAAAATAAATTGTTCTAAATATTAAGTTACATAAATAAAGTGGTAGTTCCCACCTTCAAATTTTAATAATTGCATGAATGTATTTAATAGAAATGTAGAGAAGAAAAAAAAGTATCAATAAAAAGATAGATGGAATAACTAAGTTGTAGAATAAAGGTGATTTTTCTCACCCTCAAAATTTAACAATTACATTAACATATTATATAAAATTTAAAAAATGTTGTGAATATAAAAAATATAAATAGAACAACAATTTTGAACATAATTAGCACATTTAATTTTACCGATTTGAATGATCTCTATTATATTTGTCCCCAGCAATTAGCCATAAAGATTCTTCTTTAAGAAATTACAAAGTTGTTGAGACCAGATAGGCGGTAAAAAAGATGTAAATGTTTTCCAATTTTTAAACCAAACTCTTCTTAGATCTAAGGCTAAACGAAACATTAAGTCACTATCGGGCTACGTAAAAATCAATCATAAAATTTAATTGAAAGCAGAATGCGAGAGTAATGCATGCAGAATATAGTTTTATAATATGCAAGTTCACTTGTTTGCATACACATGTTCAAACTTTTATGAAGATCAAATTGTTCTTAAATATTTGATCGACATCCTCTTGACTACTCTCAATATCATAAGTGTGATCATGACCATTGCTTTAGATTTTAATATCAAGCTTGATGATCTGACTCAACTCACAAGACTAAAAGTTCATATATAAATTGTTGAAGCTGACCAAGATCTTACTATCACCTTTGTTAGCTCAAAGTTTATATTTAACGATTTTGATGATAACCTTATAATATTTCAAAATTTAAATTGGATTTCCTTATGTATAAACAACGGTATAATACTTAAAAAGAAAATAAAACCATGGAATAATTACTTTCCTTCTTACAGGAACCTTCTTTGTAAACTTACCTTATTAAAAAATGGTTTCTGAAAGGATCCTACTTATTATAAAGGTCATATATTAGCCACGTCATTACTAGAAGATATTTGGCAAAGATGATATCATAGTTATTTGGGATTAGATCCATCCAGTTGACTAAAGATGCAAATGAAGTAATGGCTAGTTGAAAGAAAAGTCTACTTAAGGAAGCGCAACTACTTTTGTGAACACAGATCAGAGTTGCGAACACATATCAGACTTTCGAAATCTAATTATAACATAAATTCTTTTGAAAGTGATATTATTGAAAAATCTCTTGTTCTTTAGAAAATGAAAATATTTTTTAGAGAGGTTAATGTAGCTCATATCGAGCAACCTTCATTTTTTGTTGAGAGCTTTTAGAGGCTAGCTAAATACTACTAGTTTGGAAGGTTGGAGAACTTTGAAAAATATTAACTTGTGAGCATGGAGAGGCTCGTCAAATTATTACTTGGTTTTTCATAATGAAACACTCAAGCTGAATACTTGGGGACTAGACGTAGTCTTGGGTTGTAAACCAAACTAGTTTAAATTGACTACGCCCTTCTCTCTTTTCTCTTAACTTTTATATTTTTGCATTATATTGTGTATGTGTTCATTTCAGCAAGAGGTTTATTCAATTCTAAAATAGGTTCCTTCTGTTTATAACTTGTTAAAAGTTCCTTTGATTTCAATAGGTGACTTTTGTTTTAAATTTGTTTTTAACTAGTCTTATTCTTTAGTAAGTTCCCATTGTTTAACAGGCTATTATCGTTTAACAGGCTCCTATTGTTTTTAATTTTTAACAAGCACCTATCTTTATCAGAATTGAAAGTAGTTTATAAAATTTTTTTATGTCACACACAATTCACCCCTCTTTTGCGTGTGTTTGCTTTTATCATTTAGCAAGGTTTCACATTTTTGTGTTTTACAACATGTGATAGATCATGACAAACACCTTGAGAAGCTTTGAAGGACAATCCATCATAAAGCCTCTTTACTTCAATGGAAACAGCTACTCATACTGGAAAGAGAGAATGACCATATATCTCCAATCTTTAGAAATCGAAGTATGGCAAGCGATTAAAGTTAGAGCTACAATTCCCAATTTTGATAATGTAGAAATATGGACTAATGTTGATAGGAGAAATGCACAATTAAACACTATAGTAAAGCATCACCTAATATGTGTGTTGTCTTCAGAAGAATTCAAAAAGATATCATACTGTTCCACAATAAAAGAAATGTGGGACAAACTTAAAGTTACCTTTGAAAGGATGAATGAGGTAAAGAAACATAGAATAAGTCTTTTGGTACATCAATATGAACTTATTGTCATGAAAGAGAGAGAGACCTGATAAGTGTAAATTGATCATGTTTTAGGGCATAGTTTGGTATGTGTTTAGTCGTTAATTTAATCATTTAGTATGTGTTTAGGCTAAAATTGTGTTATTTTGTGATTTATTTATGTTTACGTGTTTTAAGGGTTTGTACAAGTCTTTGAGTTTAAATATTATATTTTTGAGGTACCTTGATGTGTTTGCTAGTATTTCAGAGTCAACATCGAAGAATAAAGGAGTTTCGGAAACATTCAAGCCGAAATAACGACCAATGATCATGGCTTATCAAGTCACGATTGTGACAGAAGCTTCAGATTTGACCCACGATCATGGCCTACATGCCACGATCTTGACAGAAGCTCAAGGACTAGCCCATGATTGTGGCCTGCATACCACGATTGTGACAAAAGGATCAGATGTGAGCCACGATCGTGGCCTACACCTAGCAGGCGTGCAGACGCTCTATTTCGAGGTATTTTTTTGAACCTTTCAGATCCCAAACCCTAGAGTTATCCAAAACACAAAGGAGGATAAAAGTATAAGAGGAGGCAGAGAAAAGGGAGCTTTTTGGCAGCCATCATTAAAACCCTAAGTGACGATATCGAGAGAGAGAAAGAGAAGAAGGGAGAGGAAGATGAAGTTGACTCGAAGTGCTTCCCAGATCAGGAGGTTTTTCGATGTTACCGCCATCCATCGTCTATTCCAATTATATTTCCTTTTTGTTTCAATTTTATTGATGTATAGAATTGAGATGGATAGTATCATGATAGGATTTCGAATATTGATGATATTCTAAACTTTTCTTCAGGATTTTATTTTGATTTAATAATAATTTAGTTGATTGTGTTATTTGGATGAATGTAGTGATTTAATTACAATATTAAATAATTTGATAATAAACTGAGAGGGTGAACTGAATGAAAAATGATTAAATCAGACTAATGAGAGTTAGGCGATTTAATAGAAACCATAATAAATCATATTGGTAATTGTGCAGAGAAAGATCCTGTGTGATGTTCCAGTAGTTTATTACAGTGCTTTAGATTTAATTATGTTTTGAATAATTTGTGAATTGAGAGATTGCAAATTCCATAATCTGATTAGGGTTTCTAATTTAGGGTTTAATGATTATAACTCAAGAGAGAGTAATCAGCCCTAGGACAATCCAGAACTGACACTCCATTGACACATAATTGGCTAGGTTAGCATTAATAATAAGTAAAATCCCCTTTCTCATAAATTGGAAAATTCCTTAGGTTGATTATATTGTGATTACATATTGCTCAATTGTTAATTCCTCTGTGTTTAATTTCTGATTTAAGTAGTTAAATTCAATTCTCATGATTACTTTCCATTGTATTGCTTATTTTGAGTTTCATATATTATTGGTCTTAGATTTTAGGATTAGATTAGTTTCCCTCCTCGTGGGATCTACACATCTTATACTACAAACGTGATGAGGACTTATAAATTTTAAAGCTTGAACGACATGATCAAGATCATAGACGAATTCTTCAAATGCTTCAACAACATCATCACCTTCTTGAAGAATTTGGGAAAAATATATCCTAGTGACGAGCTTGTAACAAAGATTCTAAGGTCACTACTAAAGGAATCGAGACCTAAGGTGATAACTCTAGAAATTACAAAGGATGTAGACACTATCTCACTCAACCAGCTACAAGAAAATTTGATGATCTATGAAATCAAGTTTAGGCGAGATGAAGGATCCTCTTACAAAAAAGGAATGACACTAAAAGCAACTAACGAATCAAACGGTGATGAAAGTGACACTGAGTTGTAGATAGATGGAGATGATGAATTCGACTTCATAGTCAAAAAAATGCAAACTTCTACAGAATGAAGTTAACAAAGAAATGAGAAGGAAACAAAAAGGCTGGAAATAGCAGACCCCTCTCAAAAGGCAGCAACAACAGTAGCAATACACAAATAATATGTTACCACTGCAAAAAGCCTGGGCACGCCAGATCTAAATGTCCTCTCCTTTAAAAGGATAAAATAGAGAACAAGAAACCTAGAAAGCAAGCTATGACTACAGCTTGCTTTGATAAGAATTTTGAAAGCTTTGAAGAAGATGAACCTGAGGAAGTTAGCAACGTCTGCTTCATGGCTTAATCTGGAGACAATGAGGTATATTATTCTGACTCTAATATTGAAGTTGATGAATTGAAAATTGTATATCATAAATTATATGATCAGTACAAAAGGTTGATAGTGAAATTTTTCAGAGAAATAGAGAAGTCCAAGAGTAATTATACATCTCTGAAGAGTAAGATTAAATCACTGGAATCAATAAATGAGAATCTGGCTACCACGAATATGTCTCTCAAAGTTGAGTATAAGAAAAATGTTTTTGAAAAGGAAGTACTATAAGAAAGAATAGCCGAGTTGGAAAACACGTTGCTAAAAAATAATTATGAAAAGGTGAGACAATTGGATGAAAAAGTTGCCACTTTAAAACTTGAGAAAAAGAAAACCACCTTAAAACTTGAGAAAGAGAAAAGTGCTGAAAAGATCTTATCTCTAGAAAAAAATCTGGTAAATTTTGTAGATGGAAGGAACTACCTTGATGCATTGCTTGGTAGTGGTAAATGCGTGTTTGATAATGTCGAAATGGGATACAATGAAAACAATAATATCAGGCCTTGCAAGAATTTCTTTATCAAATCAAGCAATAGTTATAGTCAAAATAGTAGGAACCTGATATGTGGTAGAAATTATATTAATTCTCATTCATTTACTTTATGTTTTTACTGTGGTAGACATGGTCACATTAGTCATTCTTACAACTTTTGTAAAATGGAGAAATTATCTAAAACGTATATTTAGAGACTGAAAGGTCAAGCTACTAACCTGAAAGGACCCAAAAAATTTTGGATACCTAAAATGAGATAATATTTTTTTTCCAGATATGTTTCAAAATAGAGTTAAGAGAAAATCAACGGATAGTTGATAGCGATTGTTCAAGAAACATGACAGGTGAAATATCACACTTCAACTACATTGAAACAAAAAGACGAGGGTAATGTTGTCTTTGTAGATAGAAATAAAGCAAAGGAAACCGGAGTTGGTAAAATTGGTAATTCTGACTCTACCTCTATTGATAACGTTCTCTTTATTGATAGTTTGAAAAATAACCTGTTGAGTGTAAGTCAGTTATATGGCAAGGGTTACAAAGTCATTTTCTATGCATCTCATTATGAAATTTTTAATATTCATAATGATAATATTGTGTTTATTGGTCATAGAAATCAGAATATATACTGTGCTCAACTGGAAGATAAGTCCTTATAAATGTTAACTGTTTTGTTTCTCTAAAAAATGATTCGTTTATATGGAACAGGAGATTTGGACATGCCAGCATGAGTATTCTATCAAAATTGTCCAAAAATTAGTTAGTAAGAGGACTACCTACTTTGAAGTTCAGAAGCAATCAGGTTTGTGAGGCTTGCTTAAAAGGTAAACAAGTCAAAAGCAAATTTCCTCCTAAAAATATTGTGTCTACTAACCAACCACTTGAACTTGTGCACATGGATCTATTTGGTCCCACTAAGACTTAAAGTTTTGGTGGTAAATATTATGGTTTTGTTTTAGTAGATGACTATTCCAAATTTACAAGGGTTTACTTTCTATCAAATAAGGATGATGGTTTTGAAATTTTTAAGAAGTTTTGTAGAAAAATTTAGATCAAAAAAGGATACTAATTCGAAGTGATCATTGAGGAGAATTTGATAACAGAAAGTTTGAAGAGTTCTGTGACAGTAATTGTATAACTCACAACTTTTTATGTCCAAGACGCCTCAGTAAAATGGAGTTGTAGAGAGAAAGAATAGAACTTTGGTTGATATGGCCAGGACCATGCTGTGTGAAAGTAGTCTATCTCATGGATACTGGGTAGAAGCATTATCTATAGCATGTTATGTACTTAACAGATATCTCATGAAACCCATTATGAAAAAGACTCCTTATGCTGTAGAAAGGAAGAAAATCAAATGTTTCTTACTATCAAACATTTGGTTGTAAGTGTTTCGTTCTAAATAATGGAAAAGACAATCTTGGAAAATTCGATACGAGATCAAATGAAGCCATCTTTCTGGGATACAGTGGTGCACGTAAGGGATTCAGAGTCTATAATAAAAGAACAAGGAAAATAGAAGAATCAATACTTGTGATATTTGATGAAGCATTACCGTCGATAATATCAGCTAATTCAGATGATGAAGACCACCCCTTGGTTCCTAAAAATACATTGGAGACTCTAACCACAGCATCTTCGGAATCATAAGATCAAGAAGGTCCCTCTGAAGGGTGAACAGAGTAGGCTCCTTCCTCTCAGTAGGAGCCTATGTAAAGAAAAACACCTAGAGAATGGAGAGGTCTTGATACACACCAATGCACTGTGGGAGATCCCTTTAAAAGTCTAAGAAAAAGATCATCATTCAAGAACAACTTTATTTCTCTAATCTCATAAATAGAACCAAAGACCATTGAAAAGGCCCTTACTGATGAAAACTAAGTTTTAGCCATGAAAGACGAACTGAATCAATTTAACAAAAACAAAGTCTAGAATCTAGTACCTCGTCCTCAAAACAAGTCAATCATTGGGACTCGATGGATTTTTTGAAACAAATTTGACGAAAATGATAAGGTGGTAAAAAATAAAGCTACATTTGTAGCTCAAGGTTACAATCATCAAGAAGGTATTGATTTTGATTAAACTTATGCTCTTGTTGCTAGATTAGAATCAATTAGAATCTTACTTGCCTTTACATGGCATATAAATTTCAAGTTGTTCCAAACAGATGTTAAAAGCGCATTCTTAAATGTTTACATTAACGAAGAAGTATTTGTTAAGCAACCTCCAGGTTTTGAAGAACAAAACCGTCCGGATTACGTGATGAAGTTAGTTAAAGCTTTGTATGGCTTAAAGTAGGCTCCTCAAGCATGGTCTGAAAGGTTAAGTAACTTTCTGCTTAAGAATAACTTTGAAAGAGGAATGGTCAATAGGACCTTATTTATTAAGAGAAAGGAAAATGATCTGCTCTTAATGCAAATATTTGTCGATGACATAATATTTGGTGCTACTAATCTATCCTTCTGTGAAGAATTCTCGGCATTAA